>KL258897.1:0-11544 GCA_000699545.1 Podiceps cristatus | reverse complement strand
ATTTCTTTTGAGCATTTGCTTGAATCCCAAAAATCTAAGCATGCCCAGCAGTAGGGCTTCGGTCACCCAGAGAAACATCCAACTTTGCCATTCTACCTCTAAACATCTAATAATATCAGGCTGTCATCTACCCCTCACCACCCATGGGGCTGCCCGTCCTCCCCCCCCACGGAGCCAGGGAAGCGTGGCAGAACACGACCGCCTCGCCTCGCATTTCCAAGGAGCAAGAGGATCCGCGTTGGGAGCGCAGATGGATGGGCACACAACCACCTGCCTTTCAAAGGACATCACACGCCATTGTTGTAATCAATAATGTATTATTTCCTCTGTTTTATATCCTCGTGTTTATTATGGGTAAATAGGGATTTACAGTGATCTGAGTGTGTTCATTTAGTGTAGCTGACACCCTGCATATGAGATCTGCCAGCCGCCCTCTCGGGACCTTCGGGAAAATGAAACGACGCGTCTTCCACAAAGCCATCTTCACAAGAGAAATGGGGAAAGAAAGAAAAAAAAAAAAAAAAAAGAATAAAACAAGGCCAAGTAGAGAGATCAGAGAGAGACTGTGCACAAGGAACGGAAAACAGAATAAGAGTGACTGCGTTGGGATTCAGACTCACGCCAGCATTATTGTGAACGGAACGTTAAATATTGCTCTCATCTCAAGTCCAAGGTACTACTTCTAGGATGAAAAGGGTGGGGGAAGAGACTTTTCCTTGAAAGGCATTGGCACACCTATGCAAAGTTCCTTCTTATTTGATCTTCAGCACAAAGAACAGAACAGAAGCATATCATCATTTGCAGCTAAAATGAAAAAATAAAGAGGACTTTTATCCCAGATCCATTTATCGCAGGAAATAAATTCTGCTCCTGCCCGTAGCCAGTCAGTATTTTCCAGGTGGATAGCTTTCGTGCTGGGAAAATGAACAAAGCAATCAAAATAATTTGCTAATTCTTTTCATACTATTTTTTTGAGGTCTAAACTGCAAGTTAAAACAAACCTGAGTAACCTGGTGTGTTGTGTCAACATTTTATTCAACAAATATCAAAGCAATACTGAAATTCTTAATTGTTTCCTAAAGGATCTTAATACGCCTACCTCCAGAAGCTACACAGCACTTCTCGGACGGAAAGTGACACTGCAGTTAAAGCTGACAGTTATATATGTTCTGTATAGGATGACAACAGCCTCAAGGTCTCGTGACACCTTTCAGAACAGCACTACTGAAGTGCCTTTGCCTGTCTCGACAGCACGTTCATCCTGAAACACCTTTGGACGTGAGGACACGACCCTGCTCCCACCTGCCAGGTGAAGCCACCGGATAAAATGAAGCAACTTGGCTCGTTCAAGCCAAAAGAAGCAACTTGGCTCGTTCAAGCCAAGTTCTTGATCCATATTCTTAATCAACGGAGCAGTTTAGGGTGACGTTCAGGTACACGCCTGCATAAATACAAGGTCTGAGCAGCTCGCCTGTGCCGGGTTATCCCCGCATGCCCGCCGCCTTTCCCAACCTGTGTGCCCTACCTAGGCACCCTCTCAAGCTCACCTTGGTACTTCCATTTTTAGAAAAGGAAAAGCATGCCTCTGCACCATAAACAAAGCTCTAACGCAAACATCTTTCCTCCTGGCTCTGCCAAAAACTCCTCTTGCAGCCTCATCCGTGTAATTTACTCGTAGCTTAGCTGGGGAAGAGCAGCAGCATCCTTTTCCTGCTTCTGAGAAGATGCAGGGACCGTGTTTTTAGCATGCGCGGGGCATTCTGAAGCACTACAGAGGAGCAGGAGGTTCTCCTCGCTCCCCGAGCTCATCTGCCTCACGAGGCTCCTGCGTGCTATCAAACAGCTGCCACGTTCCACCTCAGAACTTCCTGCAACTCAGCAAAAAAGAAAAAACGGAAAAAAAAAAAAAAGGAGCCCTAGCACAAAAATAGATAAGTACCCTAAATACTGGAGAAAACAGACAGGCACCCATCGGTCAACAGCTGTGCGCTGCTTTGGCATCGTCCCTCACGAGAAGACACTGCATTAGAGGAAGCAATGATCATCATCATTAAATGCCTTGATGGAAGTCAGGCATCTGGTTTGCAGCATTTAGCTGATGAAATAAATAAGGGTGCTTTTGGCAAACACGGAAGGAATAAACATGATACGATTGGAGAAGCTGGAGGGATTCCAGCTTCCCTAATAGCGTCCCTCCCTTCTGCCAGCCCAGGGACTTCCCGCAGGAGCGTCCTGCGGCTCAGCAGGCCACTCACATCACCGTGGCACAATCCGGGCATGCAAATCCCCTCACCAAGGGGGCTCGGCCCTCCTGGGGTGGGAAGGGAGACGACAGTCTGTATTAAGGTATGACAAGCACACGGAGACTCAAGGGCACGCGGGGAAAACCCGCTGCCCCGATTTCCTCAGCCCTGCTCTAAGCGCTGAGGAATGGATCCCACTGACGCTGCGGCGGGGCTCGCGCAGGAAGGGAAAAGCAGCTTTTCAGGCCACGCACACACATTGCAATCAAATACCCTTGTCCGAGACACACTTGCTGCCTTGAGGAAACCCCTCCGGCTGTGGGGCACCCCATGGGGGACCGTACTGTCACCCCCTGCCCGCAGCAAGGGCAGAAGGCTGCCCACCTCCTCCGTCGAGACTTGGAGCGAGTTGTTACTCCACAGAGCAGTCATTCCTTCCCCCGTTCGTGTCCCAGGGACGCATCCCTGCCCTGCAGGATTGGTTCCCGTAAACCACCCAAGCTAAGATACCAGAGCTGTCCTGTCCATTTAAAAGGCGCGCAGCCTCATTTAACATATTTCTGCCTTCTAGATGGCTTTTACTTTTCACTAAACTGAAAACGCAGTACAATATATGTGACTGATTAGGCTATGTAATACAGTTCCTCCACATTTAGGTTAGAAATGATTATGACTTAAATAAAATAGCTGAACACAGTTCTTATTGCCATCCATTTTTCCCCCCTCCCTCCCTCTTTCGAACGCAAGACAGCAAGTGGGAGGCGCCGAGCATGTCTAGAGGCAGAATAAAGACGCCAGGAACTCAACTGTGGATACAAGGGATCAAGATGGTGTCTTTCACCTCAGTGTTCCTTAAACGCCCTCCTTCTTCCGCAGCAAGGGGAGATATCCCTCACCTGCGGGACAGCTTACCCGAGACCGGGGCACAGAGGACAGCCGTCCGTTCCATACAGACCCCATGACCTCCCTCTTGGGCAGCACAACACAAGAACAGTTTTGGAAGGGAGGAGACAGACGCTTTCTAACTGGAGGGCTGGTAGCTTCCCGAAGAAACAGAAACGCTGGACCACCCTCCATCACAGCATCTGAGCAGACACAGAGAAGAAGCAGCCTTGGCCTGGGCGACACGACACTACTCCGTGGCACCCTGAAGTCTATAACCTTAAAACAGAGACTCCCCCAGCTAGTTTTAAATGCTCCAGGCGACAGGGTGGGAAACACACTGGTGACAACGTTCCCGGTGGTTCCCCTGGCACATTACAAGCAGGGCAGCTGGAACATGCCCATCACCACAGCCAACGGTGGTCTGGTGCGACTTCTCCGGGCACGATGCTGTGGCACAGGTCTGCATGACACAAAAAAAAAGGTCGGAGGGAACCAGACAGATATAATGGCCTTTCCCGAGGTTTATCTTGGTACTGCCAACCCTGGCAGAGGAGTTTCACCAGTCAGAGCTATGCAGGACCGAGGGAAGGACGCGTACATGTGTACATTCTTTTAAAGCGATGTCAAGCATCACACCTTCGGGAACATTTTAGGAAAGAAATTTATCAATCCACATAGGGGGAGATGACATTTCGGGGAGATACAGGCAGCATCCCGACTCTGCCGGGCCACAGAAGAGAATAGGTTTATTGAACTTTAAATGTCTGACCTCAGGGGGACCCCAAAACTTGCTCTCTAAGCTACTAACAGAGTGAAGCACGCGGGCAGGCACCGTCTGTCGCAGACGGCGTGCTTTCCCCCCATGCCCCCAAAAAGCCACCCCAGGCCTCTCCCCACACAGACACCTCCTCCTACAGAAAATGGCTCCCAGAGCACTTCTGCTTCTCCCCATCAGCCTTGCAAGTACTGGCAGCTGCCCCATGTCATGGCACGTGATAAACCCGAGGGAACAGCAAGGGCTTGGGTAAATTTAGGGCTAGATTATAGCCCAGCTGACTATCACTAACCTTCTGAAATGAAGGTCAGCGCTGCTACTTTGAGATGTGATTTTCTTCCATTTATTTCTTGATGGGAAAGTGATGGAGAGTGTAATTACTGCTGTACTACTGCTCACAAGTTGCAAATGTCCTAGCACAGGAAAAATGAAGACTCGGATACAAGTGCTGTGCAAAGAGAGGGAAACAGGGGTGTCAGACAGTCCTGACCAGGCTACCGTCATCACCCTGCGCGTGGCAGACGCTGCACAGCAGCTGAAGTGCTCCTGTCCCCCTGGTTATGGGCAGCAGGACCCATTGCCTGCTCTTGGCTGTGCTCACCTGCACTTCCCTTCTTAAACCTTCTCCGTGCAACCAAAGCAACTCCAGCAACACGGGACGAGAGCCCGGGCTTTTGAGAGACTACGGAGATGATTGCAGCAAACCCTTGCAATCCTGCAAGGCAACCCGACGTTGGAAGTGACCCGAAGCCCACCTCTCCGCTGCTACACGGTGTAGCAAATCCAGGTGCTGCAGAGGACAAACCTCAAAGCAAATCCCGCCGAGAGCTCAGGAAAACCAGGGCTGTCTCCTCAGAGCAGCAAAAAACACCCCCCAAAACAACCCTAAACCCACAGTTGCAAGAGCTGTTTGCAGTCTGGCAGGGTGCAAGCAAGCCCTGGGGTGGGGGTGCACCAAGATAATCCCCCACATCAGGTAACCCCCCTGAGGGAAGGCAGCCATGATGCAGCCTGACACCAACCATCACACCTCAGGACTGGGGAAACTAGAGAGACCACACGGCTTTTGCAGCAAAATATACATTAATACCCTTCCTCGAGAGCTTTTAAAGGTAGGACACTTGTTATTTCCACACAGCATTTAGTAGTAGAGTTTGAGAGCGGTACCTGTCCTCCATCACACAAGACCCGGGGCTCCTCGCCATGGCAGCCATCTTGTTTCCTTGCCGTGGAATCCATCTCATGGCCTCGCCACAGCGCCCATCGCACCTCCTCACCCCCCCAAAACATCACCCCGACGTGGCCACAGCCACCCCGAGCATCTTCTCCCTCAGCAAAGCAGAGGGGAAGGGCAGGAGGGAGGTGTTACCTCAGGGCCATAATTAGCTGAGCACCAGCACCTGGGCCTAACGAGCACCTCACACCCACTGGGTGTACCAGTGGAACTGTCTGTTCTGGTACCTTACATCCCCAGGACAAAAATCACCTCTGAATACCAACACCACAAAAGCACCCGAGGAAACAAATTAAATTAAAATCAGCAAATCCCCTTCCCTTTGCCACAGGCGACTGGGGCCTGAAGGCCCCCCCCCGCCATGTTGAAAGGGCCCCCAGGGAGGCTCTCCACACACCGCCACCCTCAGCGGAGTCGCGTCGGCTTCGCTTCCCTTCACGCTTGTATAAAAAGAAAGGGAGAAATAAATTGAGATTTATGGGATGCCAGGAGAGATGATTTTTTTTTGCCTCCCCCTCGAACTCATTTTTTTTTAGTATTATTTTCCCCCCGCAGCGACTGTTGGAAGCGACTGTTCAGGAAGCACCTGAGCAAAGCCCAACCTGGTTTCCACCATTCGAGCAACAAATAAATAGAAAATACCTCCCTACAGCTACTCCCCTGTGCAAATGGCTGCGGGATTTGCTTGGCCCAGGGGCCAAGTGTTGGAAATCAGAGCAACGCAGGAACCGCTGGTGGCTTCTTGACGGGACCGTCGGCTCCTCGAGCCTCTCCTGAAGACGCCATGCAGAAGTGGTATACCATCACCGTGCCTCTGGCCTGCATTTACAGGGCATTCAAGTTGGCAGCTCTGCAACCTGCCACAGCATCCACCTTCCTGGTCCAAATTCAATCTGGAAGGAGTTTGCCCACGTGGCTGTCTCTGTCTCACAAAGCCCCTCGTTCCTTGCCAACATCGGTGCCGGCGCCAGCACCGCAGGCCTATGCCAGCATCACCCATGGGTGCTCAGGACAGTGAGGCAGTGAGCTCTGGCTATGAGCAGCGTTCAGGCAGCCACAAAATGGAAAAATTGAGAGCGGTTACCCAAAATCTCCTCTGTCAGGTCTCAGCTTTTTGAGGGAGTAAATAAAACTCTCTCTTTATTTTCTCTGCCTTAGCTTTTTCATTTCTTTCTTGGCCTTTCCTCTCTCACTCTCATTTTTTAAGGACGGCAATTTTTTACAAAGGTTTTTGCCTCATTTTTTGGTGATTTTTTTCTTATTTCCTCCCTCGGACAGTCTGAATTTAGCTATCACTTTACACTTAGCCTTTCCCCATTTTTCTATGGGTTCTAGAGTTTGCAAATAAAAGCCTTGCCGGCGCGGACAGTGCTGCTTACACGCTCCTGAGAACAAGGACCCTTCTGCAAAGCAGCAATCCGGGGGCCAAGAGAGCGACCAAGCTCACGATGGTCTCTACAGCCTCGCCGTGGTCTCTAGGACGGTGGTTACTGTTGAGATCACGGTCCCTTAACTGCTCCCCCTCTTCCATGAGACAGGCAACGACCGCCCTTCCCACAGGGCAGCTTCTCCTGCTGCCCAAAGAGCCGTGCCATCTGCGTGCAGCCAGAGCACAGATGTCCGTCCCACGCCTGTCCCCGTGCCCGCACAGCGCGTGCCCGAGGGAGGGCACCGCACCGCCGCCGTACCACGTATAGACACGGACGCAAACACGCCCCGATGCAGGCTGCCGTCTATCCGGATGCGAACACACATGCAGATGTACGTCCTACACATGTTCCTGGTGTGCACACATGTGTCTGTCTTGTATCTCCGTGAAGCCACCGACCGTCCTTTCCGCGCAGACACCACCTTTTCCACGTGTACGCTGTACTCAGCACCCTCCCCTTACACAGCGTCGAGCCATACACCCAGGAATAAGCATTTTTCACCGATATACCCCCTTTTTCAGTACCCGGTTTTCTGTTTTTGCTGGGAATATTGACCTTTTTCAGTACCTGGTTTCTGGTTTTGCTGGGAATCACAAACTATTGTTGGATGAAGATGCTGTATTTCCCACACTGCTTTTAAGCCATTCTCTGATTTCATGTTCTTCTGGGTCTCTCAGATCCCCCCAAACCCATCTCTCTGTAGTTGTTCCTTTTTATGTCACCGCTGACTCCTCAGTGATGGGAGGCGATAGTTAATATTACATTTTTCCTTCCAAGCATGCAAATGCCCAGAATGGAGCTGAAAACAAGAGACTTTTGACCAAAGCGACGTGATTAGGAAATGCAGATTTTTCTTCTCCCTGAAGTACTGGTGATTGGAGTCAGGCCTGTGTCACCTCCGCAGACTGGCTCTGTCAAGCAACTGCCTTCAATGCTTCTTTTAATGAAGTCTCATTGATTGATTGCTCCCTGCCCTTCAAGGGGTGCTGCTGTCACCCCAACCCGCTCTTGCCAGCCTGAGGATTATGGCAGAAAGGTTCAGCCCACGCCAGCCCGGGGCCTGTCTCTCAGCTGAAAATTCCTACCTTACAGCACAGATCTGCAGCACGAGCAAAGTGACAAGTTTGAGCTGCCGTCAGCAGAGGAGCCGAGTCTCATCTGAATAACGGTGCCCGACTTTAGTTTTTAATTAAGCCCTTGTGGGTTCCTTGAAAGGTTGGAGATGACACAGCCTCCTCTGAAGCTGGCCTAGGGAGACATCCAGAGTCAGCACCAAAGCCTGCCTCCTCCTCAAAACGATATAAAATTGGGACCCCGGAAAAAAGGACGAATTCTGAAGAGGGGCAAAAATGGTTGTTTTTTCTGAGTCCAGGTCGGCTCTGGGAGGAAGCAAGGCTCCTGCCAGGCTCAGCTCCTGCCCATGCCTCTGCTGCTGAAGGCCAGGGTGAGGAGCGCGCGGCCCTGCCTGGTGAGACATCATTCTCCATCTCCTTGCCCGGCCGTCCCTTCAGGGTATCACAGTGATGAGTGCCATGTTTCATCCTGAATTTATCGCTGTGGTCTATGCAGATGCCAACAGGGAAATGCTCTCCCTTGCATTTACACCACGGGACGCACAGTCATCAAACATCCTAAATTAAATATCTATTGCTACTGTCCAGTGAGTCCTGTATTCATGTAAATCCTATTATTTGCTTTCAGGACAGATGAACGTACAGCTTCCCCTCCCCATCCTTCCCCGTAATATGATATTTTAGTACTGACTAGAAGATTTCCATCAAACAATATAAACACATTTGTCATAACTGTTCACAGTGGCTGGTCTTCTTTGAGGAAACGATTGAGAAGGAACGGTGTTTAATTCCCAGTTCAGTGGGATTCATAGCACTGTGTTATTTGAGCTTTGTTTCCTTCTCTGCTTTTTCTTTTTAGGTTGGAAAATCCCCCAAGCTAAAACATTTCCACCTGGATCGCACTCATTTCTGACTAAAATAATAATAATACTAAAAAAAAAGCTTTGTAGTTTTGACCTGTATTATTAAAAACCCAAACCAAACAATGACAGCAAAGGAATTGTTCGAGGAGGGGTTGTGAATAGGGAGAATGTTTTTCCCCTGGTTCAAATGAGAACATTTTCCCCACCAGTCCTGTGGCAGTTTTAACACGAGGGTAAATACATGGGGAAAATGGGGAGAAACAGATTTATGGCCAGGAAAATGAGATGTCCAAGCCCCACGGGAGGAGGCATCACGGACTTAGCGCAGGGAAGGGGAGGCACAGCCAAGCCCGGAAGGTGATGCGAGTCAGAGAGAAAGCATCAAAGAAACTCCACAGTTCACAGTGGCAGTCTGGGCGATGAACACGAGTAGAGGAGGAGGAGGAAGAAGGCTTCTACTGACAAAAGACAGATAAAGGGGTGCTTAAATGTCACCTCCTGCGGCGACCTGCAGCCGCTTGCGGCAGTGGCCTGGTCCTCCCGCTGTGATGACGTACCCTTCTCCTCCCCTGCTCTGTCCGGGGGCGAAGCAGAGACGTCCCTTGATGCATCAAATCCCTTGATGCCAACTTCACACAGTTGCAAGTCTGCGACTTCCAGGGCTCTGGCTGACAAAACCGCCCAGAACGGCCTTGAGAAATGTCCTACGGAGGCCGTGGAGTGGGAATTGACACCAACCACCGTTTCTAGAGCCGCTTCTGCTGCCACAAAGCCCAAGAGCACTCCTCTGCTGCCTCCCGCTTTGAAGAGCTCTCTTCGTGTGACACGAAGGTTCGCATCTTTCCCTAGTTCTTGTTTGGCTCGTTCCTAGCAGTTTAAGGAGCAGCTCAGAGGATGCACTAAAAGGCCTAAACCCTGTCATTATTTACCCATCTCCAGTCCAAGCAGTTAAAAAAAGGTGCGAGAGACCGAGTTGCTTTCCAAAACGGAAACGGTGAGATTTTTTTAGAAATAGAAATAAACAGTAAACTACTTCTACGTCCTTTTCATTTGCTCCCCAGCTCTGCGGAATGTAAAGGTTATGTTTTCCAAATTTTCCCTGCCACAGTAAAGACCAAACAGCCAAAAGCCAAGAAAAGCTGAGCTCCTCATTTCACGTCATGACTCCAGGAGCTGGGGCCTTTAGAAAAGGAATAAACATCACAGGACTGGCGCTCGGGAGTATTGGCAAGATTGGTGAATAAGTAAAGAATTTTAGGGGCCTTGACTGTCGTTTGCCTTAGGATCTTTCAAAGGGGACTTTCAGTCATCCTAAATATAACTTGCTGCTTTTTCAAAGCTGGTTTTCATCAGCCAGGCTCAGCGTGACTTGTGCCGAAAGCTGTGTGCAGGGCACTGCTGTACGTAACCTCCCCTGCCCTGATGAGAGATCTTTTTCCCCCCGCTTTCCTCGGCTGTAAACGGGCACGCAGGCTGCCGCCCCGGCGATGCCCAGACCCCCGTACCCGGCTCACAGCCCGAGCAGTCGCTCTCTGCAGACCTCAGAGCAATTTCTTTTCCCTTTTTTTTTTTTTTTTTTCCCCTGTAACGGGCCAAGCGCACAGAAGAAGGGCTCCGGCCCCGGGGGATACGGCTCTTGAGATCGTTCCAGCGGGGAGCAGATGGCGATTGCACATGAGCATTTCAGGCATCACTACGATTATGGATGGGCTCACCTTAAGAAAACAGAGCAACTCATTTGTCCTTCTATTCAAACCTGTGTCTATATTCTTGGCTGACACAAATCAGCCTTCCCTCATCAGCATATACAAACCTACGTCTGTTTACTTCAGCTATTTGCAAGCCCAGGAAGGTGAGCGTACCGCAGGAAGGATCCCAACCACCGCCGCGTTACTACGGTAACACAGCAGCGATGCTCGGTCCCACGCTGTTGACTACAGCAATACTTTTCTCTCAGGGTCCCACGCAGCCTTCAGAGCTCTTGGAAAGAGCTCAAGCCAACGGAGAAATGCAGACAGACCCCCCTCACCCGAGGGGAAAGCTCTTGCCAGCTACCCACAACCACCCCGACAGCCACACCAACCTTTTATTAAGTGTCAAGCCATTCCCTTTGCCTATCGCTCTGTCTTATTTCCATTACCTTTCAGCAGGGAAAGATTTAGGATCCATTCCCTTGTTTAGCAACATCCATTTGTAACAGCGGGATCACTGGGGAGCAGTCAATAAGCACTATGCCGGCCCATCCCTGGTAACTGCGCAGCAGTTAGTGCGGAATATGAAATATATATGGCTGCCTTCACCTAATCTAAAACAGTATCAAATGGCTCTTAACCTTGCCCGAATGAATTCAATTTGGCTACCGGATGCGGATCCAATTCTTTGGGCTAGAACAGAAAAATCACTTACTAAAGCGGTGCTCCCGAGGGACTAGCTTCTGAAAGAAAACTCTGAAAGATTTCCAGTTCGCTAATCCCGTGATAGCTCACGCAAGACAAATCTGGAATGATGAGGTCTTTTCGTCAAACACAAGCAAACCCCGGGAAACACAGGAATAGCATTACAAGTACATCGGAGGGGGAATCGCTGGCGAAGCTCAGGGGAGACGCAGGAGAATACAAGGATGGGCAGAGGACGGCGGTGGGAAATCGGAGAATCTTTACGTATTTCCAGTGGTTTGATAAGAGAAGCGAGTCTGTAAAGAGAAGGCAGACAGCACTCAAAAGCGAGGGGGACAAAGCGGGGAGAGCCCCAGCCTGCTCGCTGGCTGATGCGGGCTAATGAGCCGAAACGGAGCTGCCAGGGCTGGGAGGGTCCGGTGGCTAACATCAGCGCAGAAAGGTCTGTCCCAGCCTCGCTGTCTGGATACGCAGAGCTGTTTCGCCCAAAAATCCCACTGCCACTGTCTCTCCTGCCTATCTTCATTGGAAATACAGTTTTTACCCTCCACCCCGCTCTCCCTCATTAATACCATCACTCAGATCTTCCCCTTTCCTCCGTCTTATCCCGGGAAATGGCCTGGGGCGCGGGTGGCTACGGAGAAC
>KL258895.1:386-18517 GCA_000699545.1 Podiceps cristatus | reverse complement strand
ATTCCTGCTCCGTGCTGTGCTACCAGGTGCCCTGGCACAGCCTGAAGGTTTGGGGTTACATAAAGTTGGGTTATTTATACCATTTCTCACTAATCCTCATGCTGTTAACCTGAACTCATCTTTGATTAGCAGGATGTCACATGTTTCTAGCTTGAGTCATATAGTTTCTCATGTACTACTTTTGGTTTTTGCTTTAATAATGATGATCTTTATTCTTCCATATAAGTGATCTGTCCTTCCATTGTGCCTTCTGTAGCTTAAATGTGAATTATTTCCATTTCACCACTTTTTGGTTTTATTCAAACTAATTGTATTATTACTGAGTCTACCCTAAGAAGGTTATTTAATATCTTCCCAATATTTTGTGTAGGACTGTGTGATGAGAGGGAGAAAACGTCCCTTACAATTTGCAATCAGAATCATTAAAGTAGCTATAGACTGTGATTTCAATGCCTTTGTTTTTATTCATTTGGACTTTTACATAGTTTTTATATGTTTTTATTGCCTTGAGATTTGAGCACAAGCTGGACTGCTTGAGAGGCTTTTGTATAAAATGCGGTAGTGCAAAATGCTGTTGCCGTTTTCTTCTGGAAAAATAAATTAGAGGTGAATATTTCATGTATTGAAAAGGGGGTGGAGAAGAATTGTTTTTCCTTCCAAGTGAATTATTTTCAGTTGACAGATTTCAAAGCTCCAAGTAAGAATATCATATGGCTCATCTGTTTGCTTGCATCCCCAGCTGCCTTTCAGATCCACTCTGGCAGAATTTCTCATGGTAGACTCTATAAATTGCATGTTTTGAAGTAATTTAAAATAAGGATTTTTAGGGTAGGGTTTTTCAGAAGTATTCAGAACTGGATTCTTTCCAGTCTTTCTGAAATTAGAGTTTTACTGTTGATGTCGATAGACCAAGACTTGGCCAGTGCTGAATAGTTTTGAAAATCCCACTGCTGGTTACTAAAAGCAAAATCATTGGTATTCCTTAATCTTTTCAGGTGGCGGGGCATGTTTGGCTCAGCCAAGTAATTTGGGTTGGCCACACTAAAACTGTTGATAATGTAATTCCATACTTATATCATGAAGGCACGAGGAAAAATTAGTTTATTGCCCTGTAGACACTGAAGGAAATATAAAACATGCAGACGTAGTTGCAGACTCTTTCAAGAAGCCTTAGTTCATGTCCCCGGTATCATCAAATACATCTCGCAATATAAGTAGTTTTGCAAGTATGAACTATTTTAATAGTCAGGAGCTTGATTTGATGAAAGTGTTTTTGTTATTCACGATACAGTCCTTTGAAGAACCTGAGCTAGTCCGCATAATACTTAACTCCCTTCTTGAATTTTATTTCCTAAAATACAGCTCTAGAGGTAGAGTCACTACCTACAGTTCATACCCCTAGTCTGTAACACCCCAACCTGTACCACTGAGGTAAAGAGTTTTAGGAAAAGATGAATTTCATGAAGACAATGGTATGGAACACTTGATCTAGAATACAAGGACAGTCTCAGATTGCTGTGTGCATGCTTTAGTGTCACTGTGGTAGCATTGCTGGGGTGAAAGAAAATCCTATTTAAACAATATGTAATCAGCTGTATTTAAAAACTAGACAGAACACAGAGTTAAAATAATGAAACAAATCTACTTAGAAAATGAAAGGCTGAGGAAGCACCATGAGATGACTGAAAAAGAGTTTATAGCCATCACATACAGGAGTGTTGTAATTCCAATTTTACTTTGAAACTGGAAAGCTACTGCAAATTTGCTTTAAGTTTTTTGGCATGGGCTGAAGGAAAGTGTAGATGTGGTTGTGAATGCTTCTGAAGACTGAAAGCAGAAAGTGAAGATGCAGTGGTCTGTGTTTCACACTTTATTCAGGAACCTTGAGGATTGGGTCTGGTTGCTCTGCTTTGGAATAGTTCAATAACCACTGCAAACTGAGTGCTACCTACTACGGGAAGTGCATTTCTTCCATCCCCTGCAAACATTAACTGAGGGGAAAAAATCAAATGTAGACATTTCCTAAAACTTGGTATGTCTAGTCCACATTGAAGCTAAACTAGTCCGTCTTCCTGTTTGATAGCTTTATATCTCAAAACCAGAAGCATTTCACGCACCTCTCACATTTCTGATCTATAACTCAGCAAGAAGAGAGATGTTCAATGCATCGGTTATCCGTGTCTGTAGATGGATAGTTTAGGACTCTGAAATGCACTTTGATCACTATCATAATCTACAAAAAAGATGTCTAAAGCACAAGCCATATGATTAAATGTATTACTTAACAACTCAGTAATGTTGCTTTAAAAGCTTACTTGATTTTTTAAATCTTGGATAATTTTTTCCCCCAAAAGTTGTTTACAGGCAGCTTTTCTGAAAAGGAATTGTTTGTTTAGGTAATTCAGCTGAGAAAAACAAGGGTAATATCACCTCTGTTTGTTCGAGAAGCAGTGGCCAAATTCGGCGAGAACATCTTTGAGTTTTCAAATGCAATTGCTTTTATTGGCTGGGTGGTTCCTGAACTGAACCAGTTTAGATGTCAGACTGTGGCTCTTTGCTCCCTGTTGGGCTACAGCCCTGCTGAAGGCGGTGCTGGGGTTTTACCCCATTTGCTCGCTGCTTTTGATTCCAAGCTGTTTGGAGCAGGTCTGCTTATGTAAACCCGCGTACAGAAACGATCTGCAGCAGGGGTGGGTGGTCACCCAAGATTAATCAGAACAAAGATAGAGGACTCGTCAAGAATGTAGTTCCCGGCAGACTCAGCTTCTGGGGGGGATTATGTCTTCAGGAAAGAGTTAGGGAGCGAGGAGGAAGGTAATGGAAATGGATGGGGCCTCATGACACTTCGCATACCTGTGAAAGTATGCTCTCGGTCATCTGGAGGGCAAGCCAAGGGCACTGTTCCCTCACTCAGGAGCTCTTTTTCTGTTCTCTCCCTGGAGTGAACAGAAAACTACATCATCCCTCTACAAAGAGCCTAAAGGGGCATCATCAGTGCAGTGTATAAAAGTCCACTGTGATTTATATAGCATTGGTCTTTGTTGTGGTAGCAGAGAGGAACATGGTAAATAAGCTTATAGGGAACACCATAAAATCGCTTTGAGACTTCTTGCAGTATGCAAGTTAATCTGCTTAGACCTAATTTTGTGGGGGAGTTTGTGCCATGGAATCTGGATATATCCTAAGGGACCTAGTTCTCCATAGTGTTGGGCATCCAGCAGCAGTGCAGCATATATAGCATTAATGATTTTATAACAGTAATAATTTTGATCTTCTGCAACTGTTTTAAATAGCTGGAATTGTGTGTAAAGCAATAGGAGCAAATATGCCTCCTGCTAGTCATACTTCTATAAATATGATTTTACTGTATTGAGAAAATGAGTTCTTTCTTGTGTTATCCATTACCTCATCGTACCCACTGTACAACAGCCTTGGCTACCCAAGGACAAAAGTGTCATTTTGTTTAAAGATGCTCTTGTGCCCCATTTATTGAGGGCATCTTAATTGTTAGACTCTGCATATGGTAACAGAGCTGCTTTTTACCAAGAGGCAGTTTATAGCTGATTCACAGCTATAAACATGAAAGAAGCTTCCATAACTCCCAGAAATGATAAAATTCTAGTGAAGTGTCATATATAGGTTTTTGAAACCTAATGAATTGTAACAAAAAGGCTTTTTGCCTTGTGAAGGAAATGTTAGTGTATCAAATCCAGGATATTTTGTATAGTGCAGAGACCTTGCCTTGTTCAAGTGGCAACACTTAAATCACCAGTTGCCTTGAAAGGAGAAAAAAAAAAAAAAAGCTAAAACAGAAGTGGCAAAATGCTGGAGCATACTACTGAAAAGCAAAAGCACAGCACTGCATTGTCAACTAAGGGAAAGAAAAACCTCCAAATTACTAATTTATTATAAAGGTTCTTTTCCAAATCTAGGGTTCATTTTTTTCAGTTTTGTAAATCTCAAACAAGGGACAAGGGAAGAAAATTATCCAGAGGGTTGCACCAAGGTCTCCATGAGGCCATGTAGGATCTGAACCCACCATTTAAAACAATTAAGGGTTAATAATCAGCACTGAAATAATGTGGAGTTGGTCAGATGGGAGTGGTGAAAAGACTAGTGGCTTTCTCCTCTTTGCCTTTATTTTGTAACTCAAAAACCCTGATAGCTGAGACATTTGCTAAATCGTAATAACTGTATCAATCTCATTTTAGAATTACTGTAGATTTGTGTCAGAGCCTGGAGATTCTTTTATTATGATGACAGGCAGCCCATGCACTGTTTTGTACTCACCTAATCTCTCAGCACACTGGGAAAAAGTGTACAGGTACGTTTTGTTCCCAGAATAATTTTTAAAGACCCTTTGAAATCATTAGGCTATAATCTTTCACTACCAGTATTCAAGACTGCACTAGCCTACCCTCTTACTTATTTGTTTCTATGTACAAGACTTTAGGCAAGGAAATGGCAAGAACATGACTGAGCTTTCCTTCTTGTTCCAGCATGAGAGCAGGGAATTTAATGCCACCATACTGTAACAACATGATTTTCAGCTGATATTGAAACACTGAGAGACAAAAGTAACTGAATGCAAGGTGTCAAAAAAATCATACCTGCCAGGTCTTTTGATACTAGAAAATAGGCCAATTCGTGCTATTTTTAAGGATGCTTGTGACCTTTCCAGTAGTGATCTTATTTTCTTGGCAATATTCAAACTAGAATTTTATTTTAAAAAATAACACCCAGGTACATTTGCTGTTAGAATGTCTAGATGGAGATCAAAAATCTTACTGAATGCCTAATTGAATGAACCATGTCTGGTTTGCATTTGTGTTGCTGGTGACCGATTGTTCTGGCTTGGCAGCTCCACCGGCTGCATACGCATTCAGCGTACCAGAGGCCCTTTTCAACAAGCATGCCGATTCCGTTAAGCCACCTAAACTTCTTGTACCTTTTCCACGTTCCTAATTTAAATTGACAGTGCTTGTGAATGGTATCAGGTTGTCAGTGCTAGAGAAAAGGACTGTTCCTTTTGTTCCCAGAACTAGTACAGTGTGAGCTTTCTCATCCGGTGGCACAGGATGACTGGGATGAAGAGGGGGGAGGAAAAGTTCCCATCCTTCATCTAATGCAAGAGCCATAAAGGAGGACTGATTTTATAACTCAGCATTAGACTTAACAGAGGAGTTGCTGCTGAATCTTATGGATACTAGTTTATGCTGGTAATTTCTCATTCTTTTGCTGGAAGGACAGTGCACAGTAACAAAGCCCTTCTGCCGCAGAGCAAAGATCAAGACACAGTGTTTGTCTTGCTTGGTTACATGTAGATAATTCTTGATCCTGTGCTGCCTAGAGGAGGTAGTAACACCACATGTATCTTCCTGCACTCGTGTGCCTTTTTATGAACAAAGCAATCTAATTTATATATTTTTTTAAATATGGAAAGTAATATGTCACACAGTACATCTGGAGTACCTTATTTAACTGTTAAAGAGTAACTCATTTATATTATTTGGATATAAGGAGGAAATTCTTTACGATGAGGGTGGTGAAGCACTGGAACGGGTTGCCCAGAGAGGTGGTGGAGGCCCCATCCCTGGAAACATTCAAGCCCAGGCTGGACGGGGCTCTGAGCAACCTGATCTGGGTAATGGTGTCCCTGCTCACTGCAGGGGGTTGGACTAGATGGGCTCTGGGGGTCCCTCAAAACCCAAAACATTCTGTGACTCTATACTTGAATCATCTTCACATTAATCATGTAATCAAGATCAGAGTGGCTAAACAAGTATGTTCTGCAGTTCTTGCTGTTAGAGCAATCAAATTCCATAAATCCTTTATCAAGGTTTCTTTGTCTTACTTACATAGAAACATTTCAGTCCTACAAATTATCACATCACAAAAGCTTGACACCTTGCCATCCAACAAAATGCCTTATTCTGTGAGTGAAAAAAAAACCAAACCAAAACCCAAACCCAAACCTATTTCTGCTTCTGATAGGCCAACTAGAAAAAGCTCTGTCCCCAAAGTGCCCCAAACAGCTGGGTGGCCGCAGCGCCCAGGCAGCATGTGAAGTGGGTGTTTGGTTGCCGGCGTGACGGTTTCAGCGCACTGGATGTGCTGTTCTGTTGAGGCTCGTGTAAGCTTCTGGTTGTAGCGCTGGATACAGTTTGCCTGCAAAAAAATCGCATTGAGCACTAGTTTGAAGAAGGAGTGGTTTTGGCAGCTGCTGCTGAGATAATTAATCTAATTCTACCCCAAACCATTGTTTGTCCCAGTAAGGCAACAGGCTTCCTGCGCCTCCTCACTCAAGAACTGAAACCAGTTCTTTGCACAGCTCCTCCTTATCTGGCACATAGCCCTCAGTGCCTCTCCCTTCCCCGAGCTGCCTGTGGGGTGTCTCCCCCATGGCCATTTAGCCATGGCCTTTCACCTTCACCATCATCTTCTCCAGCAAGGCTCCAGCAGAGAAGGGAAGCAGATCGGGTTAAATTCTCTTCCCTCCAAAATCCTACTGTTTCATGCCCCTGCTGGGTCTTCTTCCTGCTACTCACCTTCATCTCTCCTCTTCACCTGGTGAGACAGGTCTGTAATCCTGCTGCTCAAGGTACAGACCCACACATATTTTTAAAAACATGTACCTATTGCACTTTTTACAAGCCAATTGTTAATGGTTTCATTGTTTACTGATTCAACTGTGTATTTTTCACATGGGCTCGCTCAACAATGGAATGTTTCTGTTGCACCTTGGCAAGGTGAAGCAAAATCCTGGCTTGCAAAATCACTTCTATTCACACTGGAAAATGCTTTTTACTGTTATTTGTGGACTTTGGATCAGAAACCCTCTGTGTCGTACGTGTTCCCCAATGACTGCTGTGCAATTAGGCCCCGATGAACGCTCCCCAGCCTGCTGCCAGCTCCCTGGTGCACCTGCCCAAAGCTTCCCGATAAGGCCGCTCTCCTCGGCACCTGAAGGAATGCGGTGTAGATCGGCAGCAAGTTGCCGGTACAGTGGCTCCACTGTATCCCCAGTTAAGCTGTAACCGATACATAAACAGGAAAAAAAGCCGACTTTTTGTTTGTAACAAGCAGTGCATAGAGCTAGAGTGGATTAGATTTGTGTTTTGAAGAGAGCACATTTCAGTGGCTTTCAAACACTTGGATTTGGTTCAGATCCTGCAATGGTGGAGAATGCCTGGATTTAATTTGCAGACTATCTTACAATTATTAGATTTTTTTTTCTCTATAACCTGCAATTCTCATAGGTAAGACCAAATTAGTAGTTTCCACCTTTTTTAATGTGGGAATAAATGACAACCATTCTTGCAAAAGTCATGTATTTTATTCTTTTGAGTATGGGTAGTAATTACTTGTCACATACTAACATATAAGTTATCAATTAAGATCCAAGCCACGTTCTGGTGAATTCTGCACATGCCTGTTGTGGTCAGTCAGCCTGCATTTTGTTAAGCTATTAAAAAAAAATGTACTAATGGGAGGAGAGAAGTACTTTTCCTGCCCAACCCCAGGTCACTGCAGAAGCACACCTACCAGTAGTTCGGCCCATATGGTTCACTGGGACTGTTGCTCTTGACACTCTCTCTTATACCATGGATCTCCACCGACGGTTACAGGTGACAGACCAGTACTTAGAAGGGAAACTGGTATCCGTGGCTCCCTTCATTTAGACAACTGGCTGATCAAGACAGATTTTCCTAGGAAGACTAGGTTATTCCTTGAGGTTATTTTTCCCAGACACCCCATATGCTTCTAGCTGAATGGTAATCAAGAACTCAGAGCAGAGTAAAAGCTACAACGGGCTCAGCTGACTGATTTCACATGTTACCAGGTTGCGTGCCATGCAATGCTCCTCAATTTTATACCCTGCTGCACTAAAGAATATACAAAATGGACTGAAACATTGTCTTGTCATGGCAAAACCCTATACATAGGAGCCATTTTAAAATCACAGCCTATAAATTGGTTTTCCCCCCTTCCAGTATCTTAAAAACAGGTAAGCTCTTACTGAATAGCTTTCATAAAACCTTCTGCTTCTGCTCTCCAAAGAGACAAACAACAGAGCTCTGCAGCCGTGTCACTGTGAATAGACCATATCTCCCATAGCTCTCTTGAAGAGCTTTCCTGACTAAAGATGTTTTCCTGACTCAGGTCCAGACCTGTGATAATGCAGCCCCTTTTGCAGCCACTTTTACTGTGATATCTGAGTAGTTTTGGAGTCTTGCTTTATCTCCTGTGATAGAGCAAGGCTGCACACAATTTACCCAGTAATACAGAAAGCTGTGGCAGCAAGGGAATTGGACTAGAATCTCAGAAATCATGGACTGTCAAAATATTCCTCATCTTGTTCCTGTATTACTAATGGGGTGGGTGCATTTTTTTGCATTTTTGCTTTTTTTTTTTTTTTTTTTTCCCCCTTCTATTTTGTTTTGTTTCATTTTGCTTACATTCCCAGGTGTCTCCGTCTATCACACTTTCTTTAAGAACACGTAGACTTAAAATCACAACTCGAGTTAAATCACCAGCCATTTTTAGCGTGTTTGTTGCTAGTATTGAAGTATCATTTGATGCGCTTTGCAACAATTTAATTGTTACCCTTTCACATGAGGTGAAGGAAGACATCAGAACATGCTGTTTGCAGAATGTTATTCCCAAGATTTCACAAGAGCCAGCCTCTGACCCAGGCTGCGTCTCCACCTTGGCAGGATGTGCTCTTGCGTGGGGGAACCTCTAAAGGAGTCCCACTGTGACATGGTCTTGAGGTCACCACCGCTGCGGTCTCAGAACGTCCAGCTCTGGGTAAATTATAGTCGCACAAACCATTCATCTGGCATATACATCACTGCTGCAACAGTGGGTTTGCAGTGATATTAGCAGCAGAGGAGATGGCCATAAATGTGACATAGCGTGTGGGCTACGTGCCCTTAATGGTGGCACCAGTTCCCACCAGGGACGCTGGTGAGAGTCTTAGGGTTCTTTTAAAAAGGTTAATGAGGGAAGGGAGATTCATTGCAACTGAACTTCAGAGTAGCTCCTATCAGATTACTCATAGTTCTCCTCTTACTGAGGGAGTGGGGGTGTAATTGAAGTGTTTCTCCAAGACCAGCTATGTCCTCCTGCATTTTTCATGGATACAAACTGGCTTACTTTAGCCTGAAAGACGTGTAGGAGGAAAACTCAGTTTGGTTTCTTCACGGCATGAGACTGCCTTAATTTCCAACACAGCCAGTGTGGCTTTTGAGTTAGTGGTGAGATGCTGCGTGCCGTTCACAGGTCACGTGCCCCTGCCAAGTCACTCGCACGGGTGTCAGCAGGATGATGCTCGGGTGCTCTTCATCTGTGGAAGAAGTGAAATTAAAAACAAACAAACAAACAAAAAACCAAACAACAAAACAACAAGCCTTTAAGGACACAGTGGGACAGGGGAGTGTTATGTACCAATCATTTTAACTTCTGATATCTGCCATAAGGGCAGTTTGAGTTTTTTCTCTTTAAGAAATATTTATAGTTCACATCCTAGTAAAATCCAACTTCCCTGAGTTTTAAAGACTTGCTGTCTCTTTGAGGAGCTCAGAGATGGGAAATGCAAAGGCAGATCCATCTCAGAGCTCTGGCTGGTTGGTGTCTGGCCCCGAGATGCAGTCAGCTTACAGACACTACTCAGCCTGCTTTATTCAAGTCCTGTCTGGAAGATGGCCCTGCGTGAACTAGAGACAAAACCAATTTGAAAGTGCAAGAGCTGTGGAAATGTGCATCGACACATTTCCTTTCCTGAGCCAACAGGAGCTTGGCTAGAAGAGCCCGGTGAGGAAGCGGGGATACATGCAGCAAGTATGGTCTCTGGGTTACTAATAACATCTTTGCATTGTTTTAGGAAACATTTCTTTACTGAGGGGGTTGCCAGGCCCTGGGACAGGCTGCCCAGGGAGGTGGTGGAGTCACCACCCCCGGGGGTATTAACAGACGGGGAGATGAGGGGCGCAGGGGCATGGTTTAGCGGTGGTCAGGCAGGGTGGGACTCGATGATCTTAAAGGTCCTTTCCAACCAAGGGATTTCGTGATTCTATTCTATGATTGTTAGGCAGAAAAAAAAAAATCCTTTAATTTATTTGTCATGCTTTATTTGCTTTGTTTACTCATTTGCACTTAATTTTCTCAGTCTGGGGAAAGGAAGGAATTTCTCCTTTTTCATTCATGTTATTAGTGACAGCATCCTCAGACATCCATCTCCAAAGTGCAATATTTATTCATTTAAAAATAAGTGCTTTTAAAATGAAATGGAAATTATTCATACCTATTCTTATTTTGCTTGGGGTTCAAATATTAGACAAAGTTGGACTAAATAATAGCCTTTAGACAATGAAGCCCCTGCAAATATCTCTTTATATTATGTATGGTTACCCAAAGACTCAGTGATGTGGCACTCAATAGATACACATATCTATATCCACTTTTCCTGTAGTTAAATAAACTTTTAAAGCAAATGCTCCATTAGCTCCTGACCATCAATCTAAACATAATAATGGGTCTGTTTAAAGCCAGATAGGCTTTTCCCCCCTATTCTATTAAAATATTTACATTGTAATAACTCAGTAGGTTTTTTTTTTCTAAATGGAAGGCCTGTAAGTGGGTGAAAGTATTTTAAAGCAGGGTGAGACTGAAGGGACGTGACATGTTATTGAATTAAGGGCCTTAGAAGGTGAGGGCTGTGCAGTCATAAATTCCAGGAATGCGGATGTGACTCTCTGAATGTGTATATGAAGTTGACAGAGTCTGACAGCTACCATCTGTGAACAATAATGTATGGAGAAGCAGGGCTACATGATGCAGGCTGGAATGTACCTATCAGGCTCCGAGGACTATAACAATTTACTACTCATTATCAGCAACCGTGGTCATGATTAGCTGCAGGGGTTGGAATGAAACTTGGAAATTATGAGAACAAAGTTCCCCTTGTTAAAGCAGAGTAATTAGTTTAATACATACAAGGAGAAAATGGGCAGGAGACTTCCTCCCCCACCCCTTGTCCCCCTTTTATTAAGTGTTTACCATCCAGGCCCTGCTCGGGAACACTAAAAAACTGCACAGTGAAAATGGATAGACTGTTACTTCTTTCTGCATCACTTGAAATATGAGAAAAAGGGTATTTTGTATTCATGCCCTTACTATTCCAGGGCTTTCCACAACTCTACAGTCTTTGCAGCAGAGAATGGCAGATACGTAATTATGTGATAACTGAGTTTATTCTACATTTGTTTATCAAAGCTGATTTCTTGTGGTCTGTACTTTTCTGTGTTCCACCAGAGCATAGCAGTTTGGCCAAAATATACGGTTGAACCATGGCATCTTGTAAGTAAATTCTCTCTTTCAAAAAAGAGGTTTTTGCTGTTTTCTCACTAATGCATATTACAAGCCAATCTGTTTTCCCACAGGTTTATATTTTTCTTGGTAAACACCATCATGTACAATGCAGCTGGAGCCACAGAGAAATAGTGTGAATTTTCATTTAAGGTTAAGTACACTGTTTGTCAAGCCTGAGAGCCAGCTTATTGCTCAGGGTAAACTGGCATGGGTCAGTCCTACTTGAAACTGAGTTTATACAAGCTGAGAATCTGTCCCAGAAAATAAAGGCAATTATCAGATAGGAAACAGAAAAGCTACTGTCTCCATAATTTGTATCACAATGCCCTCAATAATATGTATTCCCATTCTTTTCCCGCATGTATTGGCATTTCTTTAAAAAATGACATCAATCCCACTCCACACACATTAGTCAATAGCAAACTCTGACAGCAGTTTTAGCCCCAACAGCAAGGTGCCCAGACTTCTAGGAAGGGCATTTGATTTTGAAAAATATCCAGCAAACCAACACATAGAAAAACAGAAACAGCAGGAAGTCTATTGTGCAAGAAAGCTACCATCCATCCTCTTTTCATTGAAAGAGAAAGGTTAAGGTTGGTTTAAAAGGAATGTGTGAGCAGACAAGAAAAGTATAGTAAGCAGTTCCTGTGATAGATGGTTTAAATTTAGTTGTTCCTGCTTGGGTGGGGGTGGTGGGCTTGGGCTATGTGACCTTGTTCAGTCCCTTTTCCTGCTGTTGTAATAGGAAGAGATGAGAATATTTCTCAGCTGGGAAGGTTATTTCATTATCTTTTTAGAAAAACATACACCAGTGAGGTTATCAACAGAAAGCCATTAACATAGATACGTTGCATCCACGTAAAGTGACTTACACAGACACGACTTAACGGTGTGTCTGTCACAGTCGCGGACGTGCACCTTATCTCTTGGATAAACTAACCTACCCCGAGTTTGGGGTTGGCACGTTTCTAGTATCCAGGTTAGCTTGGTATGTTTTTTCTGCATGAGATGACCTCAGGCTAAACACACGATTGCAATGGCAAACAGCTGAACAAGTGGGATAAGGTAAGCCTCTGTTCTCCTGTGTTCCTCGGCTTGGTTGGAAATTTGACTTACACCAGTCAATGCATACATTTATGTATGCCTTACTAGCAGATCAGGATTTTTTCCGTAATCAGATCATTTTCAACTAAATAAAGCGGAAAGAAATCAGTTTCTTTAACATTTTCCTCAAGATCTTTTGATTTTATTTTGGACAAGCTATCTCAGAAAGGGAAGAAATGTGCGTAGGTTAGATTTTTGATGCAAACAGGTTTGGTTTTTTTTTTTTTCACTACAGTAAAAGACAATTTTTTCCAACCAGCTCTAATTAGCGATTTATAAAAGTGCAGTTCCTGAAGGGAACGAACATGCAGATGACTCCAGTATTGACACAGAGAGGGGCAAGGAGTGTAATGATCAGTGTTGCAGTGAGTTATGTTGACAGTGATAAACATGGGTTGGATCTTGTATAACTGGCAGGTAAGTGATAGCCACTGGCCAGGCAAAGCACGGACGCAGCAAGCTGCCGCTTCTGGTGCTGCTGCTGTGCTGGTTTGTGCCTTGCTTTCTTCTTCCGAGCCTGTTCAGGTACCTGCTAACCCAAATCAGAGGCACCCAACTCCCTCCCCGCCTTACACTAGGCTCCCCTGTTGCTTTGCCCTATTTGTACATCACCTGCCACAGTGCAAATAATAATCTTAATGGTGATTGTTTAAAAATAAGTTAAACAATAGGCAGGAGATATTAACCAGACCTTCTGATCACGACTTACTAGGCTGGATTTGAGAGAGTCTAAAGATGAACAGTTTCATTGGCCATTTCTGGTCTCACTGTATCCAATCATTCCCCAAATGGTTTGGTATTCAGACATCACCCATCGAGACACAAGCTGCCAAATATCCAACAACAAGTACTAGTCAGGGATCTAGACGGGTCTTCGTATTCTGAAAACTTTCCTTCCTGCAGATCTTTCTTAACAGGTCCTGTTCTCTTGGTAGCGCAGTTAAAATGGATGTGATACGCAAATAAAACTCCTGCTGACTGCCTGTGATAGCATTTGATGTTGCATGCAATCAGTTTTGTCCCGAGATTTCAGTAGGGTGAGGGGGAGCTCCATTATAGGCATCATTGTTGTTTGTCTCTGCTGCCTGTAAGATCGAAAACTTGCCTACGCAACACGGGATGGACTGACACAGACGGGAGCACAAACGAGCAACCCAGCTATAAACCGCCCCGGGGCTCTCTACGGATGTTACAGACACATGCTGGTGTGGAAAGCCCTTTCTACCTGCTATGTTTTTTCTACTGTTGTTATCTGTAAAAGCAAGATAAAAGCTTGTTGAGGTTTATCACGCTATTTTGTGTCCTTTATTTTGCTGTGTAGACATTTCCAAAGGCATTAAAGCCTTTGTGACTACAGCAGCCTGTAGAAGAGAACCATTTTCTAAGCCTGCCTATCTAATGCAGGTAATTGACTGCATTCCTTCAAAGCAGTAAAGAAAATAGCAATGGGACTGAAATTGCCTGTAATTTTCCTCCTAGCATTTTGTAACTGGAGTATTACTATGTTTTTTAACATTTCTCTTTTATGTGGGGGCAGTTTCTGAGGTTTTGGGATTGTGTTTCTCTAAAGTCCTTCTTTATATGCTTTAAAACTTCAGTATTACATTAAAGTTGGTAAAACAGCTACCAAACACTTTAATGCCAAGTTACAGGTATTTCTTATCTTTACCAGCATTTATTCTTCCCACCCCAGCAAGCCAGTAGGGTAGTGGGACTGGGCAGTCTGACCTCATTCCCTACTTTTACTGCTCGCTCATTTTAACATCTGCTGTCAGCCAGGAATTTGTCTGACAAGTTCCCCCCAGCTCCTAGCTCTCCTTTGCATTCAAGCTGTCTTGTAGTGATTAACCAACTTATAAACACAGTAGGAATTACTACCAATAAGGGGTCTAACCTAAAAAAGATGGTAATCTCAAAGGGGTTTGTAGCTACTTCATGCTCCACAAGTTCAACCTCAACAGCTTCCAGAGTTAACACATTAATTTCTGTAATGTGGTTTTGAGATATTGTTGAGTTGTTGGGATTTTTAACCTGCTTTATTGCTTTTGATTAAGCAATGAGTTTCTGGAGATATTTTCAAAATGTGCAACATTAGTCCAACTCAGCAATTACTAGGTGGTAAAATTTTCATTGATTTTCCCTGTTCCATGCTTTTCTTTGCCTCTGTATTCCCATGACACTAAGCTGCAGAATTTAGAGGACAAAAGTTTAGTTCTAAGAGATCAGCTACCTTATTGTTTCCTGCCCTTGCAAAATGTTTACTTTTAGTTTTACTGGAGAGTAATCTTCCTTTCCACCGAACACAGCTTTTTAAAACATTTTCATTCTATTCAAGATCTGATACAAGCCTTAATCTTTATGCAGGGTTTTAATATGCTGAGTATGCATTGACGTTTGGAAAGAAGTACAAACACCTTTTATTCTGAATAACTTTTATCTTGGTTAACTGAACGATTTTTAAGATGGCCTTTCTCAGGTTTCAGGTACAAGGCAGACCTTAGGGTGCAAGTGTCGTGGTTCCTATTGCGTTAATGTCTAGAGACATCCCTGGGTACCCAGAAAATGGATTCAAGAGTAAAACCTGATGCTGCCTTTTAATGAGAAATCTGATAATAAATAACAAAGCATCGGCCTACAAAAAGGGGCTGGAGCAGCATTAAACGTCTCTGGCAGACAGGTCAGCATCAGCAGCAAGCCTGGGGCGCAGGACACACACGGGCACGTTGCCTTCTCCCCATATCCTGGCTACTGGCTCCCTGCTTATCAATTAAGGGGTAATTGAACTTGACCTTCACCCCCTCTCCGAGTGTTTTGGGGGTCTGGATTACTGTCAGTCTCTATCCCCTGCTGTTCCCAAAAGCAGAGCCAGCAGGGGGGAGAAAATGAGCACCACAAAATCCACACACTTGCTCATGACCATCACAGATTCACCCACCCTCCCCAAGCCCGTTATTGTTGGGCTGCCCCTCTGCTGGGTCGGCAATTTTTGAGCTCCAGTTTAGAGGTCTGCAGAATTTACCTGTGACCGTACTAGCTAGAGAACAGGACTTGCCCGTGAAGCTGCCAGGTCTTTGGACTGCCCCTTGTCTCACCTAGCACATGAGGGCTCCAGGGGAGGTCTGAACAGTTGCCACAGTGTGTACAACCCATCGTAATAATAAAGGTTGCCTCGGGCTTGCTTCCAGTCAGTGCTCTTATGAGAGACAGGAGGTTACATTCATCAACGAGATAACAGCCCCTACCTTTCCAGCTAGGAGTATTAATGAATGACTGGTTTGTCTCTGCTCAGATGGGGTATGGCATTCTAGCAACAGTCATTGGATCAGTTTACTCGAGAAACCTTTTATTTTTCAAGAGAGGGTCTGTTCATGTTAATTATTCTCACAACTGGGATGGAAGTATACAGCTGTTAAACTCCTCTTACGATTCAGTTAGCAAATGCCAATAGTTGTCAAGTAAATTTAGACTGAAGACCTCCATATTTCATGAAATAACAAGTACAGCTGGTTGTGTGTGTGTGTGTGGTGTCGTAACCCCCTCCCCCCCCAAATATTTAGTGCTGTAAAGGATTGGATAAAAGTATGCAAGCTTGTAAGATCTTCTTCTGGAAGCAGACTGGAGCCAAAGCCTCCTTCCTTCAGCTGAATGCCCATGTTAGTGGATGACATAGGGAGGTGCTTTCTTGCTTGTTCTCTCTGTCTCCGTCCCTCTGCAGCTTGTTTCTTTTCTGTCCTGTCGCTCTGCTTGGAAAGCAGAGGCCGGGAATGCCCTGTCTCCAGAGAAGTATGCAGTCTGGTGGCTGGAGCAGACTCCTGAGAGGGCAAGGTATGGCTTTGAGTCATCTCAGACTGAGGAGAGCACTGAATGTAGGTCTGCTTTCTAGATAAGCATAAGCACTTCAACCTCTAGGCAGTTATGGGCAATCATAGGCAGTCTCCATCACTCTGCCCTCTGAAGAGAAAAAAATGAGCTGAACATCTGCACCCAAAGCATCGACCAGTGTCTCTGAGCAGCACTATTCCTAAGTGTCTTAGTAAAGCTGCGTCTGAGAAACTTCACAGCATCAGCGTTCAGGCAACCATGATTGTCATGCAACCCTACCTCTTTCTGGGTATAAAAGCATCGTCCCTCCTACTGACTCTGGCTGATAGCAGAGTTCCCTTGAAGCTCCGTGGGCCACAGAAAGTCCTATGGAGGTCCTCCTGGAGCTGCTTGGGCCATCCCCCAGGAGAGCAGCACCACTGAGGCAACAGGGGAGGCAGAGCCTCCAGGCTTTTTTAACTCGTCCTCAATTCAGCAGTCACTGAGTGGCTCTGCCATCTTGCCAAGCAGATAGAAGTTAATCCCTGCTAGGGAATTGTGGGACTTGACTCCCAGAAAGCTCCCCCAGCTTTCATCCTTTACCAGCACAACCTGGCCTCGTTTGCATACCGAAAGCACCTGCACACTTTTTTGCAAGCCACCATTTTACCAGCAATGCATCACACATTGATAGTGCTTTTCATCCACCCACCTTAGAGCACTTGATGATGATGGGAAACATTATTGCCTCATTCCGGAGATGGGAAAAATGAGGAAGCAGACAATTTAGCTTGCTTTTGATATAATTCAGAACTGGAAGTAATACAGCATTACAGCAAACAGCTGCGTGAATGTTTCAATATTTATGGTCCATCAGAGAGGGCTAACTACATGTTTTATAGCTAGGTGAACAGCAGAGCGTGTTTTAGAAATGCACAATGTGGCCACAATTCATACACCCTCATAAATCTATGAGCAGACTTGGAGGATGGGAAGGCAGAAGAGAGGTAAAGGGAAATGAGAAAGGAGCTTCTTGAATCCTGTATAAAGTGTTTTCTTGATTTTCCCGCCATTAGGAAATCAGCTACATGTACCTTTTTTTTTTTTCCTTTCCTAATATTATTTTTTGTGTATAGCATGTTTCCTCTCAGTAAAGCTGACTGAATACTGGGGACTCTGAGAAGCAGGTGTGTAGCAAAGCATTAGCAGGAGGCTGAAGAAAGTTCCCAGAGCAATGGGGCTGATCCAAGTGCTCATGTGGTTCTTGTATCTGTGGTCTTGTTTGGGGATTCTTGCAGAGACCCCCTAATCCGTCTCTCTCAAAAACCCAGTATGTATCACTAACACGTAGCCTGCTAGTACTTGACACGGCACATATTGCTTCCATTTGTCTCTGTGAAAGGTATTGTATATCTTTACCTGCAGTTTGTCTTCTCCATGGGCTGAAGTATGTCTGAGGTCGGAGGAGCTTGCCTTAGTTGTGACTACAGCATGTGCCAGCTAGGTCTGCTCTTTCTGCCCGAAGGACTGCAGGGCAGGACAAGGCAGCCGAATTTGGCAGGTGATCAAAAGCTATTCAGCGACTGTATGAGAAAGAACTGCTCCCCGGTTCGGAAGCCCTTGCTGGGTTGCGCGGTGAATCAGAGCGTGTCCCTTACTGCTTCCCAACAGCTCCGCTCCTGAGAGCACAGCCTCACGGTGAGGCCAAAACCAGGCCTCGTAGCGTATGGGCTTTCGTCTCGTAATAACAGCTTCGTTTTCTAGATGTGAAAGTGTGTGTCCTCCAGTAATATGTGATGAAATGTAAAGTGTGCGTGTTCTGCATCCAGCCTCATCGCCTGTGCTGGCAGCCT
>KL258894.1:14002-37161 GCA_000699545.1 Podiceps cristatus | reverse complement strand
AGAGTGGCTGCGTGGTCTGGTTACCATTTGGTATTAAACCACAACACCATGTGACCTTAAATAACAATTCTGAGTTCATTGTATAGTGCTTTCTGGAAATTCATGATCCTTATTTTTCTTTCTCCCTTCTTCCCTTCCCAAGGATCATAAAATCTTATTTTAGTTTCACTCACTTTCAGTTCATGACCTCAGGTGGTTCTAGATTTGCTTGCCCTCTTTATTTACTGCCTCCACCTTATTTAGCAAAAGAAAGCTTTCACCTGTCAGTTCCTGTGTTTTGTTGGACAGCCTGGGTCTTTACTTGGATTTGTTAAGATCTTCCATGGAACACTGTTTTTCACTTATTTTTTTCTACATTTTGTTTTTAGTTTGTTATCTAATTAAAGGGTTTTGTGTAAACAGCCAAAAAATTCACCTAGACTTCCACCATGTAAGTCCATGCCTTTTATCATAGACTGAGCAACTCTTAACTGCATATCTACTGAGAAACTCAGGGCAATCATATTGTGTTCTTCATGTTCAAGATCACAGGAGTTTTTTCCTGAACAAGCTATACACTTGTATATTAACATTCCAGTAATAAGTAATTCCACAAAACCTGTTATACTAGCTAAATGATGTTCCTGATTATGTATTAAGATTTACAACTTCTGTTTATAGTTCACATTGTTTCATTTATATGCTCACATGCAAGATCTTATTTTTACTAGCTTTCATGAATGAACTGACTCAGTTTTGTCATCTTGTCTAGAAGGCAGTTTATGATCATCCAGAGTTTCTTCTCACATCTTGCTTCTTGATCTTCACTGAGGTAGTCAGTTGAAGTGCAGAGGTGCTTCCCCCCTCTTTTTAGGTAAATTCATTCTTGTCTTGTAGCCCATTAAACATCACTGCAAAACATTTTATACTTATCTTTGGAAAATGGCAGTGTAGTCAATGCTACTCAAACATCTGAGTTCAAACAATGAGGGATGCTTTTTTTGTTTGTTTCAGTTTTTGAACAAAGCCAGAGAACTGAAAGAAATACCTATGTTCACCTTTCAAGTGAACATAAGTGAACATTGAACTTTATATCTCTATTCAATTTTGAGGAGGTGGTCCAGAAACTAATTTCCTTTTTGCTAAAATCAGTAAAATCTGAGAGTAATCTTCCTATTTGATTGGATTATTCCACAGTCGTCTATTTCAAGACTTGTTAACCTTTCTTTGAAGCAGCTGGTTACTAAGATTGTTGGATACCGCGTACTAGACTAGCTAGGACATAGCAATCAGCACAGTTCCTTTCTGAGTTATCCTTTTCCTCATTTTTCATCCATTTTTTCCCTAGGGGCCCAGCTGCTGTTCCTAACACTGGATCCCAGGCATATTATTTATTGTATCTTCATCATTTTTTAGACTGGACCCTGAAGAAGTCAAATAGTGAGCAGATGAGTATCTAAGTACTATTCTTTTGATATGTAGACAACAAGGAAACCCCACTGCATCAAAGACTAGCAACTACACATCAGCACAGCTGATAGCACTTCTCATACCTGACAGCTACCCAGATCCTAGTGATGGGAGGGGGAGATGATAGGCACACCATGAACCAGTAGCAGATGAAGAAACCAAGATACTCACATGAAAAGCAGTTGAGACTGCAGGAAGCACAGATGAAAACATCAGGTACTGCATATGATTACCATAAATCACACAAAAGGCACATATCAAATCAACCAATATCTCAAGGCCTATCAGAGTCTCTAAAGCACAGGGAAAATGTCAATGTCTGCATTACTGAGGTGATCAAAGTATTTGATGAAGATGACAGGGATGACAATGAAGAATAATAAGAAGCAAACTACTTCAGAGAATACTGGGTAGTGTAAAGCTTCCATAGAATAATTAATATTATAAAATCTCAACTCCACTGAAAGTTCTAGGAAATCATACAACAATTGTTTTTTATGAACATCACCATGCCTACACATTTAACTAAAACCCAAACATCAATGCTTCCTGTAACAACTGAACATAATGTAGAATCATAGAATCATTTAGATTGGAAAAGACCTTTAAGATCATCAATTCTAACTCTTAATCTAGCACTACCAAGTCCACCACTAAACCATATGCCTACGCACTCACCTACACATCTTATAAATACCTCCAAGGATGGTGACTCCACCACCATCCCTGGGCGCCATATTTGATAACCCTTTCAGTGAATTTTTCCTAGTATCTGATCTAAATCTCCCCTAGAACAACTTGAGGCCATTTCCTCTTGTCCTCTCGGTACCACCTCCTTTCAGGTAGTTGCAGAGAGTGATAAGGTCTCCCCTCAGCCTCCTCTTCTCCAGACGGAACACCCCCAGCTCCCTCAGCTGCTCCTCACAGCACTTGTGCTCCAGACCCCTCACCAGCTCCGTTGCCCGTCTCTGGACACGCTCCAGCACCTCAGTGTCTGTCTTGCAGTGAGGGGCCCAGAACTGAACACAGCACTCGAGGTGCGGCCTCACCAGTGCCCAGTACAGGGGGACGATCACTTCCCTACTCCTGCTGGCCACACTATTCCTTATACAAGCCAGGATGTCATTGGCCTTCTTGGCCACCTGGGCACACTGCTGGCTCATATTCAGCCAGCTATAAGTCATCTCTTAGTGTATCCTTTTCTACCTTAGCTAGTCTGAAGAAAACTCAACTTCTAGATCTGTACCCATGACTCTTGAATGCAACCTGTTTTTCTGAATTCCTCTTTAACCTGACTTACGTGTTGAGTTAGGCCAAACAGCACCTGGACAACACAGGGTCAGTAGCTGAACAATTCTAGAACCGAAAGGTTTGCTTTTTCTCATAGAAGTTTTAAAGCCAGTTCATTCTCAAGAGCAAGCACGAACAGATATTACAGATGATAGGGGGAAAAAAAGGCTTTGTGTAAGAGAGCACAGGAATAGCTCTGTGAAAAAACCCAGCTCATATGTGTACCATCAAAACTAGATGATAGTTTTCAGAAGTCTGACGAGCTGGTTTATGTATTGCTCTTTGTGCTGTATTCCTTCTCCCCAGCCCAAGATATTACCCCTAGAAGGCCTGTGAAAGAAAAGAAACAAAAAAAAAAAGTCTTCTGCTTCTTAAAAACACTAAGTATCTTATTCTGTTCTTTTGTATTATTAGTTGCATTGCTAACTGGTTTCTCTTTTGAAAGAATCAGGATGGTGTGCAACTTAGATCAGTAGCAATGGCCAGCCTGTATGAAAAAAATCCATGGTGGAACCAACAAAGAGTTGGTAGGACTGTAATGGACTTGGTGGCAACTCATATCAGGTCTAATGCATTGTGCTGACATGGAATGTTTGCGTGGATCTTACACAACATATGGAACAAAAAGGGTTTTATCTATTTTCAACAAATACAGAAGATCAGGCTTCACAACATAAGCTGGTGGCATCAGTGTTAAACTCCATGTGCAGTAATTATCAAATTAATTAGTAGATGTAATGGACAGTGGCATGCACCCTAGAGAATTTGGGGAGAAGACAAGGGTAGCGGTTGGAGTCTTTCAACCACTGAAATGGAGCAAGAGACTGTGCCTACCCTCTAAAGAACTCACGTGTTCCTTGAATGGGAGGGTTGCAACATTCTAGAAATGTAACTCAAAAATTTCGAATGGGCTGTAAACATGCCTTCTCAAAAAAAGCAGGCTTCCAAAACTTTTTTTCTCAAAAATAAAGGAGTTAAATCAGTGGCTGCAGCATATTTCATAAGATATCTCAAGTAAATAAAACTCTTTATTCCAAACATCACAAAACAAATGTTAATGGTACCTCTTCCATCAGCTTTGTGCCGGTTAAATAAATTATTTCATGTCACTGTTCAGACCTTAAATGCTTCCCTGTGAAATCTTTAACTCTTTTTATAAAAAAAGAAAAAATCATGGCATTTTTAAATAAGTTTATGTCCAAGATGTTTGCTTTTCCAGAGAAGCTATTCTATGGGATATATTTTTATGAGAACTCTTTCATAGTCAAAGACACTTCAAAACTTGCTCTACCTTTAAAAAAAAACAAAAACAAAAAAAAAAACAAAAACAAAAACAAAAAAAAAAAAAAAAAAAAAAAAAAAAAAAAAAAAAAAAAAAAAAAAAAAAAAAAAAAAAAAAAACACACAGAATGATTGACCTCCATGTAGTTCAAACTGAGCAAGGTAGTTCTTGATAAAAATGTCAGTAGGTAGTATCAGTAGAAAAAAGCACATATTATGACAGAGCCTACGGGATTCGGGAGTAGAATTTTCCCCCACTTGAGTTTTCATGGAGTTGTTCAGGAAGGGGGAAATACTTCTCTTTGTTCTTATTATCTCACTTTGTATTTTTCTTCCAGGAACAAACCCTGAAATACTAAAGATTGAAACTCCCTTGAAAAAGAAAAGAAAGAAAAAAGAAGTGTGCATTGTGATACTCATCTTACTGTGAATTGCTAATTAAGAGTTTTCTTTTAAATAGATTTCAATTCAGATATCTATAGATTTTGTCAAATCCACTTAAAGTCTGATATCCACCTCTTAGAAAGGAAGCTATATTGTGGGAGCCTGAAAGTACAGAGTTTTATTTCCACCCTTTAGACAATAATGCTATAATTTACCTTTTCAGCTCAAATCTGATTTAATAGATTCAATCTTCACACATTGCCCTCCTTGTTCTGTCAAAATTAGAAGGGAAATTAGAAGGGAAAGTGATGTCACTGCAACAATAGTTTGACATCTTATTGTACAGTGGTCTGGATAAGTGACTCGGCCTGAATGAGCAACATGATTGTAATGAAATATCTTGCCATGTAGTTTGCACACATACGTCGCCTATCAGGCTCCAACATACAAACAAATCATTTTACAATAAGGTGCTGAACTACTGTTGCAATGGCATCTTTCTTTCTATAGAAATTCTTCACTGAGAGTGTAACAGAAGGGGAATAACTCTCAAGTCACAATTCTTCTGGTGATTTGTAATTGCAGCAGTCTATATACGCTTAAGCCCTCCTTCTGGGCACAGTTGTAAGCTGCATTCTCTCAAGTGTCTCATTGGACATCAGGCTTCCCAGTGTCTCTGTCCTCCTTCTCTAGGCTGAATGATGGCAGGTGCTGACAACCAATTTATTAACCCTTAAGATGTACAGCCAGACATGGCAGTGAACAGATTCCCTCTGTGATAGAAGGATACCTTGGAAAGGATGTTGTGCTTCCAGGGAAGGAGAAACCAGCAGCGACATGGCTAAGCTGACTGGCAAAGGATGCAAAACCAGGACAGTCCCATCAGCATCCATCTGAAAAGCCGTACCTGAGAAGCGCAAAGCAAGACAACCACTGAGGATTGACAGTACCACTACTGCAATGTCTCTGGATAATCTGCTTCTTAAACTGTCTTACGGTTTCACTCTGAATTATAAAGATGAAGTCCAAAGGTAAGATAAATCCACCACTGGCAGCACCCCAAGCTCTCAGTGAGGGATCACTAGAAATATTGCTGGTAACCATCCTTTGCTGTCTTCCTGCCTTCCAACAGAGGGAGAAGGAGGATGAGGGTGAAGAGAAATGATACTTGAAAAGAAAATAATTTCTGTGTGGCTTTAGGCCCAGATTCATCCTCTGTGACTAAGTGCTTAATGAAGTCATTAAATCATCCTAGCCTTCCTCTGGAGTCAATACAGGAAAACAGCAGGCAGAATTACCTGCTAGATTAAAGAGGTACCCAAGGGCAACAAGTCACCTACTGTCAGCACCTTAGGCAAGAGGGAAATGATTGGGACAAGACCACTTACTACTTATTTCAAGAAAGTATCACCCTTTTGAGCTGATTAACCAGTGATTAACACAATGATAAATTTAAGCATATTCTTACAGGCTTTCTTCAAATGTCCCAAGAAATAGCTAAAAAGACAGGAAACAATTCACTGATACTATGACTACTTCAGCTACATCTATGGGACGGACATGAACTGGGGTTATGGGAAAGACAAAGGAAAGTTTTGTGCATTTGTAGGCACTGTTCAACTGAGAGTGTCTCTATTAAATTGTGTTTCTTACTATGAAAATCTTGAATTTTACATTTGCTTTTCCAGTGATACTTTGCCTTTGGTTTGGCCATAGTAAGTGCTCTCCTATTAAAAAATTAAATTTTCACTCAGAGCTTTTAAATTATACTTTAGTTATTAAAATTTTAAAGCAAGCTATTTGACCATAATCTTAACAGTAGATTCCATATTATGTATACATTAAGTAGAATACATGAGTACTCCTTTGTAGTCATGTGTGTTTGTTATGCATAATACATAAAACCAGTAGATTAAAATAGCAGTGAACTGAAATGAGCATTCAAGGCAGAATGTGTACTAACACTATTATTTCTATTCAAATAAATTGTTTATGGGAAAATTCTGTGTAAGCAGGATTACATTAGAAAGCTATTTCAGAGGAAAGAAACAAAACTTTTTAAAACTATGCAATGCCACAACAGGTATAGTCACTGACTCTTTAAAATTAGGAAAAACTGTAATTTCAGAGCCTTCATTCAGAGCCTTCATATAGAAATCATGTTCTCACAGTTGCTTTCTGAGAACTACGATTGGCAGAATTCTTGCATACAGTTAATGTAACCTTGGAAATGTCTCTGGGTGTTAATTATTATAAAGAGCAATTGCAAAAAGGACAAAGAAGTGTGAACACAAGTATTTCTTTAAGAAAGGTGTCCTTAATCTTTTTACTTGAGCTGAATTTCATATGAACTTCCTTCTAGTCTCTCTTTACACTTGACAAAGAAGAAAATTATCCTTTCTGACCTCTACTGTAGGTACTTTAAAAGGAGATAAAAGAGTTTTGCCAATATGGCTACTCATTCTCCACATCAAATTGTACCATTTCCTTCCACAGGTCTTGCTACACTCCTCAGAGGAAGCACAGTGGTTAGTCTCATGCAACATTGCCATCTGGTGATGAAGTATTTTCATTGCACTGTGACCATATTAGACAATACTTTACAAAAAGAAAACTAGTCAAGTTGGCTACTTTATTCACCCATGACTGACTACCTTTGAGTATTCAGTAGGCAAAAGAAAGGATTACAGGAAAATGGGCAGTGTCTCTTTTTAAAGGGACAGGGTCATGTCATCTACTACAAAGAAACTGTGTTCTGTAACCAAAAATGCATATTCACACTCGGAGAAGCTCCAGCTGCTTTTTTTTTCACCCCAAAAGAATCTGTGTTGGTGAAGTTCATACCTTTACATTATTAAGCCACTGTACAGAAAAATAGAAGAGTGACATTCATTTCTTTCCCCTCTAAATAAGTCACTAGAATTGAGTGTCAATAATCCATATCAACAACTCATCAGTTCTGCAATTACACTTGTTACATATGTGAAACGAAGTATAAATATACAGAGTGTATACATACAGTACAAAACTCATTTTAAAAATCAGTGAGAAAAACTTAAACAGTCATACACCTTTGGGAAAAAAAAAAAAAGAAAAAAAAAAAAAAAAAAAATAAAAAAGCTGATGTCTGCCAGTGTCCCAATAACAGTGGATCAATTTCAGCTAACTTTGATGTAAAGCCAGAATTCAAAAATAATCAAGCTCCTGAAAATGAAAATCAGAGGTCTTCCGGAGGAAAGACATGCTTTTCTGGTCATTATACATTTTGTTTCTGCACAGACAACCAGCTAGGATACCAGCAAGGACCAGTTGTAAGCATCACCTAAAACACGGAAAAGAACAGGGGTAAATGCATTGCAGGGAGAGACAGGGTACTGGTCAGGGTAAGATAAGGAGAGAGATCTTTAGATTATTTCCACCCTCAGATCAGCTGATCACAAATGTGTAATACACAGATGTTAATTTAAAAAAAGAACAGTCTCCTTTTATTAACTCTTAAGGAACAAGAAATGGATCAGTTGAAGTTGAGAGGTTCTTTTATGGTCTGGTACAAAGAAACTATTTACACCAGCAGATCTTAATATTCCCTGGCTGTGTCTGCAAACATTGTTTTTTCAGCTTCTCATTGAACAAAGTTGCAGCTTTTCTCTGTCAGTCAAGAAGTCAAAGCCAATTTTCAAAACTCGGTGCTTAAGATGAACCTTTTAACTCCTCAAATGTCAAAGTAACTAGAAAAAAATACAGCTTCTCTGGTGGACTTGCAAAAGGTATCTTTATTCATTGTATATACTTAAATGCAAGTGGAGACCCTGCCATGCCCCCTTGTGATGTAAGGATATCACAAGCAGTTCTTAGAAACTTGGTATCTTATGTCAAACCTGGGGGGAATTTAACTCAAGACATGGGTAACAGCACCATAAGACACGAGTGCTTTTGTTGCATTGGCATCTTATTGCTTTTAGAATTATAATGGCACATTACAATAGTATCTCAAGCAAATAAAGTAGAGGCAGGAAGCCACAGAGCTGACACTGAGAATGAGCATATGCCTGCAGCAGACCAAATTTGCCTGGACCACGGAATACTGCAGGCAGCCTAGGTAGCGCAATTTGGGAAAAAATATTTAAAAAGGGAAGTTCCTCAAAAGCTTTCCTGTCTCCATTCTGTGGGATGAAATATGGGCCACATAACGGTAACACAGCGGCTTGCTTGTGAGCTCTAGAGTGATTTTGGGTATTGCCAAACCTGGAGGGAAAGCATCTGTCTGCTGCTGCTTTACCTTTGACAACTATGGCAATATTAGGATGCTTTTTCCCCCATCTCAGGGCACAGAAAAAAGTGAGAACGTTCACGTATGCTCATTTTACTGCAGTCGAAGATATCTGCTGATCTGGCCACGTTTTGATCCTCTATCTACAGTAGCTTTTGCCTATGCCCAGGCACTGCTCTTCCTTTTGGAAGCAGGGTCACTACCAGAAGCTTATGGTCACCCATGTTAGTAAATTAACTTCAAATGGAGACATTTCTGTTCTTTGCTGAGTAGAAGCTAAATAGGAAAACAAATCACTATGGGTATAATTCTCGATTCATTTGTACATACAGTTATTTAGTTTGCTTAAGCAGGTATATGTTCTGAATAAACAATTTGTGGACTTAATCAAAAAGTTGATTTGAGGAAGAGTAAACTTTTTGTGGTATTTGGAAGCAATATACAATGGGACTGACATGGGCACATGACAGGCACAGCACTTCTGCCTTTGTCTTCTCAACTTTGCTCTCCCAGCTTAAAACCAAGAAGGGGAGGGAGCTGACAATGGAAAAAAATCCAAACCAGAGTCCTGTATAGAAAAGAAAAAAGGAAACTTTTTCCTTTTTTTGGAAAGATGGTGAAGGTAAGACTCTCAGAGAATTCTCTGAGCAAAGATTGCCTTTAAAAGTCAACACATCTCACATACAGATCCCACGGGAAGAGACATTTCATGTCATGTTCAAGGTCCTAAAATCCTCTGAAAATAAATTTTGAATAGGAGAGAGACTGATGATGTCAAACAGCAAAGTGTAGAGCAACACTAAATAAAAGTCTTAGTTGCCTGATCACGTATACTTTTTATTCTTTTATGTAACAAAAAAGGCTTTTTACAGGGAGACCGACAGATCTCTGCATCTGCTAATGTTCTTTGTGCTAGCAGAGGCCCTTCTCGAAGGAATGAAGACACGTCTATTATGTCAATGTTGCCATTTAATTCTTAACCACAAATTTACTTCCCACAATTCACAGATCCATGAAACATAATAGAAGGTGCTATGCACTCTCCTGCGACTATCAGATAGGGTAATGTTTGAAAAGCAGCAAGACAGCCATTTAAATGATCCTGCAACAAGCTCTCTGTTTCTTAATTCCTCTCACAATTTTACAGGCTGCTGATACTCAGTTTAAGCATTTTGACATGGCTTTAAAAAAATAGGTGACCATTAAGGAACAAATGCTCAAATACGCAATAAAGCAAAAATAAACCTTTTTAAAATGGTAGATCTAGTTTGTTGGGTGCAAGAGCCAGCTTCAACTCACACTGCCAGGAATGCAAGCAAGCATTTAAACAGGAACCTAATTAAGAAAACTGACTGGCACTTGGTCTCATTGTTGGTCTTTTGGTGTAGGGAGAAATCAGTCTAGCAGAGAAGACTTGACAGCTGTATAACATAAAGGGCACTCCACAAACTGGTGACTAGGTGCAGACTAAATTCTGCATTTCGTATTCAGAGAGGGCTCTGCCAACATTAAATCTGAGAAACAGTCAAATATAGGGAGCCTTTGAGTCCACAGACTAATTGACTTTTGCAGACCCTACACACAGCAATTCACCCTGTGTTTCACCCACAATCAGAAAAGCAAGCTGTTGTTTTTGGTGGAGTGCAATAGCTTGGTAAGTTAAATACATCCTTCTCCAATGAGCAGGATTTTAGATGGGACAAATGTGAATGAACTATGAATATTATTTCTCCGAGACTCATCTTCAACCAGCAAAGATGTTCATGTGTATGGTGTAATGCAGATATTTTAATTCTTTCCCATTTCTTATTTATCTGTGTGCATTTGTAAGTCCAAGAGATTTTTTACAGAAAAGGAAGTGAAAATGCATATTAATATGCATGCATACAGAATAAAAGCAAAGGCAACATAAAAATAAAGATGACTTGGATTCAGATCAAATAATCTGCAAGACATTCACATCATGAGGCGATGGTGTGGTAAGACATTTACCCAGAAGAGATAAATACACAGGATGATGTAAAAGCAGCTCTTTGTCAGGATGTTTTTTAAATTACTTAAAAATTGTAACATATCTTAAATAAAAATCAGGGAAAGGCATCTACCATATCCCCCTTGTACAGTCTGCATGTACCACCTATTTAGAAAACCGCTTTAGAAAGTTTTGCAGTCTCTGGACAGGAATATTATCTTCCCGTGGCTGTAAGCAAGCCACATTGGTGCAGAACATCACAGCTTCTAAAAAACTTTGAATAGTTACCACCCACTCACATAGAAATTTATTATTTCTCACCTAACAGTGTATCTGTACCAAGCTGCTACAATCGAAAGTAAGGCTTCTGATAGTAGTGTCCATGAAAATGTTTACAATCAAAGCACACATGATGAGGTTCATTAGAGATACAGAAGCAAAGCTCATGCACCAAGTCAGATAAAATTGAGGAAAATAGCACAGCATTATTTCATTCAAGTTTGTTTGTTTTTTTTTTTTCTCTGAAAGACATTGAATTCCATCATCATGTGTCTTTCCATCACTAGAAGCAGATGCTGCAAAGCACTTCTGGGAAGTCAGAAACTATCCTCATCCCATAGTCTAAAGCTGCAATTACTAGCCCTCTGTGGTAAAGAGGCTAGACAGGAAAATAGTGACAGAACACTGCAGCTGAGTCTTTAATTACAGCCCATGTCTATATCAACCTCATTCCTAAAGAAGAGTGACATTTTAAACAAATATTTTAAGTGATCCATAAGGGTAAAAATATAAGTCTTTTTTATAGTCAGTAATTGAATTTATGTGACCTCAAAAAAAAAAAAAAAAAAAAAAAACCACCATTGAATTTCATCCTGCATTAGCATCCTCAAGTGTTTTGGGTCATCTTTGTTTAAAGGTGACGCTCAGTCTCTGAATTGTGTGATGAAGAATTTAACATAGTCTTAAGGAATTAATTCCAGCGCTTAGTTGCAATGCATTTAAGTACGTGGGTTTTATTTCTAGATATAACTTCATTGACAGCTGTTTCTTCACATTCTGCTTTTGTCTTCTTTATCTATCTAAATGGTGCTGATTTTACCTCTCAAGGACTGGGTTGCCAATCCAAGTCCTCTAATAGTCTAAAGTCTATCCCACAGTGTCCTGTAGGACAGACAAATCCCAGTTAGCAGCACTTGCATTGGTGAATGGCACAGTATGATTCAGCAAGGACATGTTAGCTCAGGTGCAAAAGCAATATAGCTATTGCTATGCACTATGTTAAACTGATTATAGCGTAGAGGTATATCAACACTACTCCAGGTTCTGGTGGTGGCTCAAACACTGCTAGCTTCAGCAGAGGTGTACACATGGAAAGAGGACCTGTGCCACATTACACTGTGTGAGACAGGCTTACCATTTAAGAAACTCCCTTCCTTTAACTAGGTGAAAAGAGCTGTTCATCATACTGAGAAACATCCCAAATCTTTGGTCCAAAAAATTTAATTCACCATGATTTCATTTTGATTTCAGAGCTCACCCACACAGAAACTCCATGCAGGATCAAAAGTTGCATGTTTAATTCTGTAGCACAGGATCTAGTTTAGGGTCTCTTTCCCATGGGGGCGGGGGGAGTGGTGGGGAGGGAGGAGAAAGAGCTGTTTAGAAGCCTTTTTATTCTCTTGAAATCCCAAGCACACTACCGCTTTGTTATTAGTTACTGTAAAAGTGACTTCTGTCAAACAGACGAAACTCTCCCTGCAAACAGAGTTCTTACCATCCCATCTCCCATTTAGGGGTGTACACTGAAATGTTAACCAGCACCTATTCCAAAAGATCAAAAGTCTTGATGAATTGTTTGATGCTTGCTAATCAAATAGGTTTTCACAATGGGCAGGCAGGGAACAGACAATGTGAAAAGGGTTTGAAACATGTTCTGAAAGAAAAATTTGCAGATCAATGACAGTGGACAGAAGCTGAAGTTAAAAAGACTTTTGATCACATCCCCTAGAGCTTCTATTAGAAATGAACTCAATATATTAAATTTAAATTTAGATAGCCTGAAGAACAGAAGCATATAAATTTGAGGGTTTGGTTTCACCCATTAATATGGTAAGAGCTCATTTGCAAAATTCAAAACTGGACTTGCATGTCAGATTCTGGGGTGTTCAAAACCATAGGTTACACATTTAGGTCTGACAGAGCTGAGCTTCAGAGATCCAAAATAGGCAAAGGCGGGTAAGGAAGAGGACAGCTCTATGCTACCACCTTTCTGCTCACCAAGTCCTGAGAGCTCAGGAGGCCAAAGCTACCCCCTCCACCAGTCTCAGACTATCACTAGAACAAGCTTTTGCAGTCCACTTGCTAGGAGCAGTGCTGCCACACAAGAACAGAGTATTTTAATGCCGGAACTTTGAGGGCAGGCATCCAGCTCCGGGCAGAGGATGCATCCAGTACTGAGTACCAGGCAGCAGCTCCTTGGGCATGGGTCAACCGAAGCCCCAATCAACAAGCAAGTCAGTTGCCTCAGGCACAGCTGTATGGTGGCATAACCAGTACTACCATTGGATTATTCCATTTTCCTCACTTATCTGCTTGATTGTACTTTCTTCAGAGGCATTTCTTTTCCCAGATCAGGACTAATTTAGCTTCCACTTTAGGGAAGTTTACAGGCCACTTAGCAATTCTTAGCATGTGAAAGTTTGACTCTGTCCCTAGCTTCAGACACTTGTATGTATTTGGTCCCAGACACACAGAGTACTAATTCTGCAAGTCTAATGTTAACTAACCCTTATATTAAAGTCCTAAACTCTGAATGAATGTACTAGTCAAGAACCTCAACTTTCAATTTTATTTTTAAATTTATGAAGAAAATATATACATAGTGGGGTGGAGTATGGAGGGGGGGAAGTGAAAAAAGTGAAAAAAAGACAAAGGGAGAAAGGGAGAAGGAGAAAGAAAAAAAAATATTACTCCAAAAGATCAATAAATATCAAAAGAGAAAGAACACTGGATGATCATTAAAACCATTTAAGACTAAATAACTGGAAGAGTGCAGTTTTAACTACTTCAAACTGACAATGATTCCCAAGTTTGAAAAACTATATAATAGCTTTTGAAATTATTATATAAACATATCTGTTTAATATATTAACCATATAATGTCATACATTTAAAATGTTGTGGATGGATTTCTTTGCCTTGGAAAGGTCTTTTGAGACTAAGAATAAGATGGAAGACCAGGAGTCTCTTCTCTCCAGAGTATGGATGGCCGTGAAGTATAACTTGGGACAGGGGTGAAGTTGTGAGATGAAGGGAGAAGGCAACAGAGAAAGGCCATTAAACTTTTATTGTAAACATTGCTTCTACTTTTGAGTCATAAAAACTGGAGGAAAGCAGTGAAATTATCCCTCCAGGAGCTGAGAAGGAAAAAAAAAAAATCCTTAGATGAGAAATAGGAACTGCTGTCTAGTTATTTCAACACCTAGTTATGGTAAAGCTTCAGAATATATTTGGAATAAAAATATATACAGATATCTGCATGGGACACACAGTATTTGTTTATACATAAAGCTTACTCTCTCTACTTGTCATGAGCAAAGCTTGACAAAATGAGTTTCCTAAGAGACAGTTTGCTGGAGGAATTTTGACAGTTCCCATTAGAGTTTTCTTCAAACCCTTCAGAGAAATATCTGTTCAAAAAAGCATATTGCAACTAGAGAGTTCATTCTTAAAATCCTGAAACCTTTTTCTAAAGCCTGTGTTTCCTTGCAGCCTATTTTCATAGCTTTTCCTTAGCAATATCTATATGCCTGCCCTGTTCTTGGCCAAACCAGAAGAACTAAAAAAAATACATTAATAGAGATGAAAGGCAGAAGAACATTTAAGAACAGCTTTCTCTGGGGTGTTGCCAGGAATGGGAGAAAAGAAATTGGAGTGCTAGCATATTAGACAGCTTAGTCACATTCTTTAAACATGAAAGTGTTAAAAGCAACAAAAGGTTCAATGAAGTTGAGATATGAGATACTCCTTTGTGAAGGAATCATCTCATTCTTTTTTCCAATCCACAAACTCTCGAATCAATCCTACACGAGAACAAAAACAGTTGAGTTACCTGCCTAGTTTCATAGAGACTTTACAGAGGTATTAAAATACCATAATGAATGTTTTCTTTGGACTGTGAAGAAAAAAAGCTGCCTGTCATTGATTTGTTTTCCTCAGGGCAAAGCTACTGGAGAACCTAATTGAAATATCATCCCCCTTTTCTTCTTTTGCAGCTTCACTTAAAACGTCAATAATCCCAACTTTGTATGTAAGCAAAAAACTCTCATGAGTGTGCAATCTAAAAGACAAACAATTTCCTAGACATACTTGAATCTAATGTAAGTCAGCTGTAGACTTCCAAAAAGAATCATAAAAGAATCAGCATCTTTTCTTGGGAAACAATCGAGGAGATATAGAAGAATACACTTTGATCTATGCACGTGCAGGTGACTTCAGTCTTTATATTTTAGTCTCTACTACCTAGTGTGAACCTATAGTTGCCACTATCCCATCATAAGCATTTCTCAGCACCCATTCTTTTGAACAGCTTATAGCATTGTGTTTAATTAAAGCCTAGGGTCAAGCATATATAAATATCTTGATCTTCTGCTTATTAAAATACCCTGGTTCTTACTTCAAAATTCAGGAATATTTAAAACGGCATATGCTGTAATACTAGGACTATATTTTACATCATTTTAAATCAAAGAAATCCTCTCTTTCAACTATTCTGTGACACCTAGGTCCTGCTGACAATGTTAAGATTAGGAACTTGATATTTAAAAGTGAACTGAGCTTTACATATGAGCCCAAAATAACCCACTTTAGCTGTCAGAGCACTCCCCCTTAGGTAAAAACATTCAACACCATTTGAAAACTCTACTAATTATGTTCTGATAATTTTATTGTTTTCCTCCTGTATTTTTATTTTTCAGCTTAGTTAAATGTCCAGATGCATGTTAAAACAGTTGAAAAAATATCACCTTTCAGAATTACAGACTGTAAACATTTGCTATGGAGCTCTAAACATGCTCCCCACATCAGCATTGAAACAGAAAGGTAGACAAGAGCAGCCGTAAGTATCTCAACAGGGATTTCTTTGAATTGTTTAACTATTTCACTTGACCCACATTTACACTGTTTCTCTCATCCCTGTGTCATCTAATAGAGGAGTCTGCTGCCAGAGGAATACCAGCCAGTCTGTTGGAAAGGGACAAGAGCCAGAGGGGCTGTATCCCTCCCCATACAGGGATTTCTGAGGCAAACCAGGGTTGAGTTGCACAGGCCCACCGACTTTGCCAAGCACATGTGGCCACCAATAGTGAGGACTGAAGCGTGCTGGTAGCAATATTTAGACTGCTCAAGAGCCAAACTTCTCCTAGCATAGCTTTGGAAAGAGATAGGTGAAGGTTTGCCAGACAGCAGTCTCCACTTTAGTACCAAGTGATAAAATGCATATGTCCCTGGCAGGCTGACACAGCCACAGTCCAAGAGCTGCACAGCCCTCTGCCAGACCAGGGCTGGGATTGCTCCTGCTCACAGAGAACATCCTACAACATCAGCTGAGATTCGCTCTCACTTGCTGGGTTTTTAGTTAGATGCATCTACTGCTAACCTGTAAGGGTGCTCTGGAAAACAACTCACACTTAACAGGCCCTCCAGGTACATGCAAAACCATGCAGCTGCCATTGCTCAGTGAATCTGATCTCTGAATACATCACATAAGTCTCTACATGTCGGTCAATGCCCAGCAATATCCGCTTTGGACCATGCTGTTATAGTCACAGTGTTAAGCGTGGCAACAAATTTCAGATGCAGGACTCCACATGGACCGCAGTGGAAGTGGGTTTGAGTATGCTCCTCCATCCCCCACTCGGGTGCTGGGTCCTCAAATTTCTCATGTGCCTTTCTTCAGATCAAGTAGTACATGCAGTTTGCCTCTTGGTGACCATGAATAGGTCAACAAATAATTGATTTTCCTACTTCTAGCCCATTTCCATGCTAGTTTGGCATCTTTTTAAAACACAATACAAATGATATTTATTTTTTTTTTTTGTGGGAATGACATTTTTCACTTGACTTGCATATTGTTCTACTGTGGGCAGCTGTAACAAAGGGAAAAAAGAGAGAAGCCTCAGTTCCCAGGTTACTGAAAACCATAAATTAAAACAAATAACATGGTGACTAATTCTTCTACAGCAAAAGAAAAGCTGGATCCTCCCTAAGGACACCAGCTACATCCCAGAGCACTCTACCTGGCACTCTGTAATCAGCTCTAGCTGATTCTTGTCCGCTTCCCATTGATCATGTAATTACTCACTAAAGAGAAAGCAAAAACTTGATCATCCAGATGAAAGTTCTCACCACCCAACAAAGCATCACAAGCTTTTCAATGACTGTTTAAGATTTTCATACAAAACAAAAAACTTCAGCATATATCTTTTCTTCAGAATACACCACTGTCAATTTTCTGGAAGGTGAAAAGTACATAAGATATACTATATAGATAATACTATAGATAGTACTATAAGAGCTATCTTGATACTGTTACACAAACCAGGACAGGATCAACAGGATGAAGTGAGAACTCATCCCAGACAACATCAATAACATACTACAGGTGGCAAGCTAGGTAAACCTTCCTCTTCTTCCAGGCAGAAAGGATGGAATTTCACATCCTTGGTCAGCATGCTGCTGATTTTTAAGACTACCTCCTGCTAAGAATATAGCAGAGAGAAAATCATTATAATGAATTTATCCCTAGTCATAATTACTCAACGAATCTGATCTCCATGAAACTTCATCTTCAGGTTGCTGCCTTCCTCAAGGGGTTGCCCACTGTGGACAAAATGCAAACCTTCATATTAAAATACAATACAGCTTTCCTGCTCGTCTACAGTGGCCTAAAAAGTTTAGTGATAGAGCTCAGATCTCAACCTAAAAATATAATCTTCACACTCCTTTCCGAACCTGATACTGCAATGTTCGTTCAAATAGGCAGACTTGGGGGGGCAAGTATATATAGATAGATATATTTAAAAAAACAAACAAACAAAACAAACTGAAACAAAACAAACCCACCTCTGTCTTTCCATAGCAGTTTAATTCTTTTTTATTTGTTAACAAGTATAGAGAGTAAAAATCCAGAACTGCCTCAACAGTGGAAAATCTCTGTTTTACTCATTAAAATATAACCCAGTTCCAGGACTGTCTTGATCAAGATGTAAAATTTTGCATGGATAAGATATCCAGACTAAATTTGAAAAGTCTGATTAACCACTGATGGACCCCAGAATAAAGACAGACTATCTCACACTCTACAGCTGGAATACAGAAAAACATGATTTTAAAGAGTTTTATATACTCAGATTTCTCTAAATCCACTAAACAAAAAAAAATGCTTATAATTCTGACATCTAATTAAGGATTTTATTTATTGAAGAAGAAAAAAAATACGGAAGAAAGTAGAAGAATGTTTTATGTTTAGATTGAAGGAAAACATATTGTCCTCATTAAACATTTGACAGACCTCAAGTACATGCAGCACAATAAGGCAAGCTGCAACTCAGGCTATGTTTCAGTCATATGGTTAATATCATGCACTGAGAATTTCTCGATGTTTATGGTTAGCTTTAAAGTTCAGAGAAAAGACCCTTCTTAAGGAGGACAGACACTTACATTGTTCATTTCTTTTTGACAATGTCCAGAACTTAATTACAAGTGCTGTAGGACAGATTATGGCCCTCATTCAGGGGGGAAAAAAAAAAAAAAAAAAAAAAAAAAGACAACCCCACACTAAAATACATGCTTACCATTGAACTTGCTCTTACATGTTCCATAAAAGGCAATTTCTCCAGAGTCAGCACATTCCATCACACACTTGTTCTTAGCCTACAGGACTTTAGAAAACAGTAATATATGCATAATACAGCATAGTAGTACATAGTAATACAACATAGAAATTTGGAGAAAATACAGAATTCAGTTTAGTGTTCTTATGAGACAGATTTTCATGAACACTGTTTATAAAGATCTAAGAATGATGACTTAGAAGTGTTTGAAATGTATCATGGTAGACTCCACACAGATAACATGTCAAAAGAAAAAAAAAATTGTCTGGCTGAAAAGGAGTCTATACAACATATATTAACTCTTTTAGTCCTCTTTCTTTTTGGTTGTGAAGCTTGTTGCTGAGGCACAGGCTTTTGTTTTTAAAGAATATCAAAAAGATCATCTGAATAAAACTCTAGTGAGTGAATCATTAGAACTACCTGTGTTATAGGGAAATACATATTATTCCAGTCAATGCCAGTATCATAGACTAGGATATATTCTAGAGAGGAAAAAACTAGTTAGAGAAAGATCGTAGGGAAAAGCTTTTGCCAGACAACACACACACTTTCCCTCATTTAAAATTCATGAAGATGAAGTGCTGCTTTTGTTTCCTGTCTCCAAGATGAGCCCTAATACTCTTGCCAAAAGCAAGCTAACACAGTGTAATTGTTTTTCATCTAAATTGCATGTCCAACCTGCTTAGTTTTCAAAGAACATTGATGACGATGCTTTGATACCCAACTGCCAAATGACAAAGTACAGGGCACATAGGCAGATGGGCATGATAAGAATTTATAATCATTCCATCTCTCAGTCAGCTTACAGAACATGGAAAAACGGGTGAAACATAAGCGAGGAGAAAAAATCTTCCTAAGAACAAGATGGTTCCTATTTTCATTAAGAATAACTTAGAAAAACAAATAACAAAAGAAGCAATTCAGAACAAAGATCCCCTGAGGCTTTTTTAATCTGTTATATTCCATACAGCTAAAAGGGCTTTTTGAAAGGTTACAAAATGAAAGAGAATGGTCAGAAAGCACAAAGGCAGCTCTCCTTTTTAACAAAGACACAAGTCTTTCTTCTGAGAGAAAAGCAGCTTCAGAGTTTGATCTTCACAGAAGATGCCTGTAAATTGCTGAAACCATAAATTAGAATCTAAAGTTATCGTTCTTGAACTTTCTCAAGTTCATAGACATACCTAAACTGTATACCTGCATTGATCTCCTATTTTTCCTCTTAGACATCCTATTTCATGTCATCTAAACAGATCTGTAAGATGCAGCTTTGAGAAAACAGATTCACATGGAAATATATAAGGAAAGCTGGGAACAGAGTGTCAAAATATATCCTCAGTGATGGTCAGCCAATGCAGAAAGACATGCAGCTCTTAATATTGATCCATAGACTTCATTCTGGAGCTAGAATAAAAAGCTTGATTCTGTTTATTATTTTGCTTGTTCCAGTTAATTCAGTACCTCATCAGGTTAAACTATTGTTCTCTAATTACATTTCTAAGCTCTACAGAACAGGGGCCAGGGAATGTACTGCTTTCCTCTCTGTGTGTGTAAAGCACGTGGCGTCAGCAGCTGCGGGGTTCCTGCGGGCTCTCTGTAACCTTACCTTTGTCCTACCCAGGCACTGGTGGTTCAGGGTAGGAGCAGGGCATCCTGGAACACCTCCTTTACAGGTGGGAGAACCTGGTGGAAGAATTAATGCTGCACAGGAGAAAGAGTGCAAGGAAGGTATGTGGCAGCACAAGATGATCACAACATGGATCTAGACCTTACTGTGAGTTACAGAAGAAAAGCAGAAGTGATGGTCTTTTGTCAAGACATATGAAAGCGTTTTTTTCTTTTTTTTTCCCCCAAAGTTGTAAGCTACTGCTATTCTTCTGTTAAATGAAAACACAAACGCCAGTTTCATATTTAATACATACCCTCTGCTATTCTCAAAATTAGTCAAAAGACATTAATTCTCATGCTTTTTTCTTTTCAACACAGACTTTCCATCTGCTTATGCATACATATATACTCCTAGCTTAAAGAGTCAGAGATAAAGAAAATAAGACCTGTTAGATTTAAGGAAATCTAAGATTCAGAGAGAAACTGACTTACAACATACACATTCAAATCTAAACTTACCATCGACTTATCATCTGAATATTGGCCAGTTGTGACTTCTCTTTGTCATAGGTGGCACATTCATGGAGTAGGAACAATCACACTTTTCCATACAACAGCAAAGCACATATTGTATAAGCGTTATTTCGACAAAGTGCTTAACATCTGGTTGCACAGATATTTTTACTTTCCTTAAGGCATAATTCTCCAGGTTGCTAGTGCACCAGTCCTGGACATTTAACCAAATGTTTAAAACAAATGCTTGACTTAGCCACATTTATGTCTTTATGTATCGGTCTTTTAGTTCTGACAAGTAGATTAGCAGACGGTTTACAAATTACCAAGTATACATTTTAACTTATATAAAGACCCTTTAACTGTTACACAAGAGCTTTGCAGAAAACCTTGAAATAAACCACAAAAAATGCCTTCATTATTTAATCTTTTCTCTCATTAAAGGAGAAAGAGCAGCCTGATTAAAAAAAAAAAAAAAAATCAGTGTGAGGCACCAAACAATCTGTTTCAGAAGTAATTGGTGTGCACAGAATGCATCTAGCTGTAGAAGTCCCACAGCCTATTAGTAGGAACACAGACTGAGCATTTACTAAAACCTGTCTGACCCTGGGTGAAGAGAGCAAGGAGAAGGGCAGAGCAAGTCAGTGGCAGCCATAGCCTGAACTTCACATGAGTGCTATTGATCTTATTGACAGGGTCACTGAAGTGCTGCTGTACATTAAGTAGGGAAGAACAACTGATAATTACATTAATTCAAATTGTAAAATCAATATTTAACAGCATAGTTAGCAGAAGTTGACCTCAGATGCACCTTTAATAAAACAAAGGTGAACTAGAACAGCCAGAGTCATAGGCATCCCAGTAACATGAATTAGCCTGAAAGATGTATTTGAAGGGCCTATATAAATGTAGACTTTCCCTGCAGATACTTCATTTCTTGCAGCAAGAAAAAGGTTCCTGACACCACATTGTATGACACATGAAGAAAGGATGAACCATTTTCTCTTCACCTTGTGCAGTCTGGTTTAAATGGTCACTCTGATAATCACTGACCTAGAATTGGAATAAATGAAAAATCCTCGTATTTCACTGCCACGTGTCTTTTATGATATCTTTGTGGAACTATTTTAAATCATACTTTAGAAGACTGATAACAAAGAGTAACAATATTAAGGTAGGACTCTGCCACTGACAAGCTTGTCAGACTCATTTTAATCACTGTGCATATAGGGCATTCCTCTCTCAGATAAATGAGCTGCATCTTGATCTGAGACTCAGGAATTGCCTCCATGGGGCAATTCTGGGGGAAGAAAAAAAATTAAAAAAGGTTTAAAATCAATTTTTTGGTCAAGTTAGCACTCCTAAAGCATGGAGCAGTAAAACAAATAGAAAGCAGATTTAGGTCATTGTACCTGAATCTCCCAGTAACAGTATCCCAGGATGTACCTGAGCTGCTGCTCACCTGGAAAGTGAGATCCCTGAGGTGTTACCTATGCAGCCAGGACACCAGATGACAATGCACAACAGATGATTCAAAGAAACGTGGCCTCATTAACAGATTAATAGCATTGGATTAATGCATAAAATCTATCAGAAACACTTGAATCCATTCCATTTAAATAACAACCATTAGTAAACCAGACTCTTTCCATCAGCAAGATCACTCAGTTACTAGCCTGGAAATCAAGGTTCAGCTCCTTCCTTTTTCAAAGGCACCTTTCATTGCTAGCAAAGTATGTCAGATGTCTTTTCTTCCATTCAATTCTGCCTACCTAGCACAATGATAATACTACTAAAACAGAGTGAGATTTCTTGCTGAGAGCAGATATTTCACAGCCATAAATACAATTTAGATTTTAAGTACTCCTAATCAAAAGCAGACCCAAGAACTGTGGGATTTTATCTTGTCAGGCTTAAAACTTTGATTATTCTAGGACCTCTAAACAGGTAAAGCTTTGGGGATACCATTTCTTCCCACAGGCTGAAGCCTAAACATCATGAAACATTTCATGTAATATTATCCACTACACTTATTTAAGACAATCATCTCAAACATTTCAGTTTTTTGAGCAGGGAGAAGAGGAGATGGGGCCTTCTGAATCAGGCATGAAAGGCCATAATCACCTGCCATTTTATTGCCTAGTGATTCACCGCCAAGAGGTCCTTCTGCAATCTTTTACAAGTGGCCTTCCTCTGTACCAGACTGAACACCTGCAGTGCAATGCATGCAAAAGGTAACACACTTTAGTATATAGAGTGACAGTTCCTAAACTGACTGTTTCTAGTCATAAAAGATTTTGTGATTAAACTAGATAGTTTTATGCATATATCAGTCCAACACCCGGGTTCCCTGCACAGGATGCTTTCTGTATTGAAATTTTACAAGAATTCAAAAGGAAAAAAAAAAAAAAAAAAAAAAAAAACGTTATTGCATGTTTGCTCTGTCTTCTGCAAGAGAAAACCTGTCTTTAAGGAGTGCTTAGATTGGCAGGATACACAGTTT
>KL258894.1:0-13951 GCA_000699545.1 Podiceps cristatus | reverse complement strand
TATTTCCAATTTTATGTGTGAAGCACAGATCACAAGTAATTTCCCCAGCATATATCAAGGTAGTAACAGAGCTACAAATAGCATTTTTGATTCCCTGTCTGGCATCAGTGACCAAATAAACATTGCCTTCAGCCTATATCTGAAGGCAATAAAATACCTCACCAAACTCTAATGAAATTCCATGGATTGGTAAGATTTAATCATCTAAATAACAGCCTTCCAGAAATCTCTTTCAATTGCCATCTAATTATTTTATCCCTTGACAAAAACCTAGGTCCTCTGCCACCAACTTTCTAAACAGTTTTCTATATTGCAAAATCTTGTTTAATTATTCACACTTAAAATACCTTTATACTTAACACTGTAGTATTTCTGAGGTTTACAGTTTTAAGCAAGAAAATAAGTTGGGTTTTTTTTTTTAATTTATGACCAACTAAAGTAATGGAGTAAGTCTGGTGACATTAAAAAACAGAAGCTGGTCTTCAATTTACCATTTGCATGTCAAGGTAGCACTGTTCAGCCAGCGTATCCAGAAAAACACAGGGCAAAACTGATCCAAGTCATATTTAGCTATTGGAAAACAAGAATAATAACTTCCCACCACTTCTTGGGGTCATTGAAAATGACACATTTTATGAGGCCTGACATCATTGCAGTTTATACTAGGATATCAGTTTAGTTGCTTTTTAACAACCAGAGCCACAACTCCTCAACTGCAGCAAGAGTTAGCATTTACTGAATCAAATGTGCTGTTATGAATTCTCTCTTAAATTCAAAAAAACCCCCAAAACAAACAGGAATGACTACTAGGAAGACAATAGATTTATACTGCTGCAGTCCACCATGCACTCCTTAAGAATATTAGCTGCATATTAATATAAGAACTTTGCCTTTTTTCTGACACTATTTCTATTTACTTTAGTAGTAGCGGCTACCATGGAAGAGAGCAAAACTTTATCCAGCTCTGTTTATTTTGTTGCCAGAATTTCTCAAGTTCTCCAAACAGAAAAGCACATTCTCTTAACATGGTTAACTTCTCTCCTCAGTATTACTAACACAATTTTAGAAATGACTGGTTAACTAAATATTAAATTTGAAAAACCTGGCATATGAATTAATGAGGAATTTTCTCTTATACTGGCATAGCTGCTAAATTTTTGAAAGCATCCACTGTGGCCTAATTATTGTAATTCTAAATGCTCACTAAGTCTTTTTTATTCATGATTTTTATCTGCCTGGTTTGGAAAAGTTTTACATCTCCTTTGATGATTTAAGTCAGAAATCTAGTGAGTAATGGAGGCATCATGTTTTCATAATGCCTGGGTTCAGGAGGCTCTTGATAGACAGAGTAACTGTGAATCAAGGAGTAATAAGCTCCTCTGAAGTGAATTTTTAATTACTGCAGAGCCTTAATGCAGTTCACTGCATAAGGCCATGAATGTCATCCAGGATATATTTTCTAACAGCTTTCTTTTCCTTTAATGCACCTTTCTGTTAAAAGCAGATGACATTTTGTTGTTACTAAAGCTGGAGTGGTGCAGGCATATCCCTAGTGACTACACTTAAGTTATTATTTCGTAGAATAGTTTGGGTTGGAAGGGACCTTTAAAGGTCATTTAGTTTACTGTAAAATATCTAGGAGATTTAGATGTAGTGTATTTATTACTTGGGTGAATTTGTTCAGGTGTTACTTCTGCTAACTGACTTTTGGAAACAAAGTATTTACTTCCCTTTTATTTCAGCAATGAATGGATTTCACTGTCAAAATAACCTTTTTTAGCCAAATAATTTGTTTAAATAACGTTAGGAAAATAGCCTACTCTCCGCCAAAAGGACACTGACCATTTTTCATTCTGCTATTCGAGGAAAGTTCCTATCTACAGTCATCAAACAATTTCAAACCAACCTGATGCACTCCCTGAAACATCCCACATTACATGTTCTGACTTTCATTTAACACCAGATGTACAGCTCGTTGACTGCAATATTGATGCCATAGAAAAGAATTAGCTTAAAAAAAAAAAAAAAAAAAAAAAAAAAAAAAAAAAAAGTTAGTTAAAGTTTCTTGGTAGTAAATTATAAATAGTACTTCTTGTCAATTTTAAGATACCTAGTTACTCAGCAGCATACCCTCAGTGTACCCACAAGAGACCTGCATTTGTCTTTTCATGTATATTTCTTCCCAACAGAAATGCTTTATCTATTCAAATGAAGTTATATATATCACAGTGACTTCCTTTAACTAAAGGTGATGGTAAATAAAAGTGTCATGATACCTGGAAGTATGATAGGCTGCTCTTGTTGACAGCTTCTCTTTTGTACAATATAAACCTTAGCTAGTTTAATAAAAGCATGTTGCACTTGGAAATAAGTGTTATTTGGAGGAGAATGAGTTCTTTTCGGTTGTCATTGAAGTGCTGCACCAGGGCTTTGATTTGCATAAAACCTGATTATATTTAGTATCTGCTCATGTTTCCATGCTAAATCAACATCGCTTCATCAGCACACAGAGATTATCTTTCTGCCTCTATTTCTTCTAAGATCTTCCTAAGACTTATTATTGGAAGGTATCATACTTCAGTTTTAAAATATGCATGTAATCATAAATATAATACTCATGGGTACTCAGATGTCTACTAATTTCCTGCCTTTCTCTTCAATTTATTCCTCAATGTGCAATAAATGGCTGTAACTGACATTCAGTTTCTAAAGGACTCTTCTCTGGAAGCTGTAATGACTTATAAGATGCACAAAATCTTGGTAAACGTATGAAATGATGATCAAAATTACATGGATTTTTTTTTAAAAAAAGGATCCCATACTTGATTTTACAGATGGGTTTTAATATATTTTCACATTACCCAGTCATATATTTATTTTGTCCAGGTCATCACAAAAAGCACATCATTAGGTTTGTGTGCTAGTGTCTGTTGTGCGTTACTGTGACAAAAATTATGTCCCATGCAAAGCTATCACTGTACTGCGATAATGACAGCTCCTGTAGGACTGAATGCAAGTACTCATGGTTGACTTTGACACTGATGCCAGAAGTAAGACCAAATCACAAATACAAGAAGGTGTAACATCATTCCTTCCTGTGGTATCTAGGGAGTTTCTAGTAGGCAAAAAGGAATGATATTAAGAAAATGTCCTCAACTTACAATAAGATGACAGGGAGATCCTAATTTACTTGTCTACTTAATAATTAGAGACATAATGGGGCGGGGGGGGAGGGGAAGGGGTAGAATCTCTTGCCAGCGAACTTTGAACCCAAGCTACAAGCTCATCAGTTCTAAGAAGCCTACCTTGAGTAGCTATGTAAGGGAAAATAAATGTGTGACCATATGGTCCAGTAAAGTCACAGCCAGGAATCATTTCACCTTTATTTAGTCCTATAAAGTCCCCTTATTCTCTCACTGAGAGGTTGCCTCTGCATTATAAATGTTAAATAAACCAGGATGAGTATAAGCAGTTATATGCATAGGTATACATATGCTATAATTAAAATATGTATGGTAAGAAAGCTCCTCTTCGATCATTTTTCCTCTCCTTGTAACTAAAATCAGAGTCCTGTTGTGGCACTAAAGTGACTAAGACAAAGAGCACAGATCTGCAGGGAGCTGGGAAACAAAGAATGTATGAAAAAGTATTTTACCCAGATACACATAATTTATATTCTTCCCCTTTCACAGTCCTGGGTGACTGCATTTATTACCCTTTTTAAGAAGTAGATTTTGGCTAAAATGCCCTTTTCTTGTTGTGTGAGTATGGATAAAATTTTCCTAATGAATAATACACTGAACTCACTGAATGCAGAAGATAAAAATAATACGCCCTCTCACTACAATTCCCAAGGAAATCAGTACCAAGACTCTTATTCTCTGCTACATCTGTGTTACAAACCAGAAATAATTCTTCCACAGTCAACAGACCTGCACTAAGATAAACCTTCCACGGCTCAGGATCAGTAGTAACCTTACAGCTGCACTGGTTCCCAAGCAAGGAGACTCCACTTAATAGCAGAAAGGAAGCTGGTTTTTGGTAGCAGGTCCTATCAGGCCCAGGTTAGCTCAGTACAGTGAGTGCCTCTGGAGGTCTCACAGCTGCGGCAGTCTTAAAGTAGGGAGAGAAAAGTCTATGATTCACAGGGCAAGGAGAAAGTTGAAAAGGAGACAGGAACTCAGAGAGGATCATAATTCCTGTGCTTTTAAGTGATAGTTAAGGAAAGTCTCCATTCATATTATAAACCAACTTGTTCTTAAAACTAGTGAGAAAGGGTGCCTTGCTTTGGAAGGACTTGGTCCTGTGGGTAGCAGTTGGTTCAAATGAAAATACACGTCCCTACATAAATACTGCACACCAATGTTTCCCATTGTTGATACAGCATGTGGAACCTTTGCCATAGGACACTAAAATAGGAATCTTATTAATGTTCTCTTAATAGATTCATGTTCTTTATTTTAAGAGAGAGGTGCTCAAGCTCACAGACTTAGATTTTCAGAGCAGTTAGGCACCTGTTCTGTGAGGATAGCTGGAAGTATCATGTGCATTTGAAGTACAACATTTTTTAGCTATACACTTTTAACTTGGGCCAGAATCTCAGACTTCAGTATCCAGCAGCTCCTGGCATTTCACTGTGTCCTGCTGGGTGCTAAGTCCTTTCGAAAAATCTGACTTCTGAGGCACCCATGTGGAAGTATAGTTCATAACTCACCCAAAGGAAAACGAATTTTCACTGCAACCATCAAAGCATTTATTAAATAAGAACTATTGTTCTGCCAAACTACAACTGCCTGTGTCCCACATTTCTGGTATTAGTCAGAAGAAAAATGAAGCTGAGAAAGCGTACTTTTTACTATGTACTTTTCTTGAATTCTCTAACAGTAAAAACAGCTTTGTCAAAACTTGCTTTTCTTGAAGTTTTTATTGACACCCATCAAGTTTCAGAGTCCATGATTTTTGCTACAAAGCACCTGAAGACAAAGTTTTAAAGTGGGAGTGACGGTGAAACCTTATTTATCTACCATATCATAATACTAATTTCCTTTTCAATAACAAGATGTAAATGCATACATGCTTAAAAAGTAGCTGTCGTTTTTCACTCAGTCCAGATCCTGATTCAGCTGGCTGAAAAAAATGATAGAGAAAACAATGTGAGTGAGATAAGCAAAACCTACACTTTCTCCAGCCTGTTTGTTGTGTTATCCATCAAAGGTAGCATCAAAACATGTTGCAACCACCTATCATTCAGGATGGCCTCAAAAGGGACCATTTAATGTGTTGCATTACCCAAGTGGTAATTTTTGACTAGTAAATGGTGCATTTATATAGAATTCTTGATGCTTTACATCAGGATTTTAATAACATTGCTCATCAGTGAGAAAAAGCATCCTACCTCATACTGGGTAAAACCAACTGCTCAGGATTTAGCCAAGCACCAGGACACTCATTAGTGGGCTCTGTTTATTCTTCTAGACAGTAATTACTCAAACTATATTAGCCTGTCATTAGGGATGGGTTGCAAAGAAAGACAGAATGACTTTAACTGAATTAATGATTAAGAAATCATGGAAGGCAGAGAGAAGATGGAGCTAATAGATCCTCAAAAAGAAAGGAGAGAACATCAAACAACCCTTGCCTTCATTCGCAATACAAGTTTCTCTTTTGAAGTTGTAGGCTATTATACCCAAGGGCCAATGCTCTAACAACATAGAGCAGGAAAGCATCTACAGCTTGCTCTCTAGACACAGGGACAGAGAAAAGGAGCAATCTTTAGGAAGTCAGGCTCTGACAAGCAAGCAAGAGAATCGCAATTAAGCTGCGTCATTTGAGTCTTTAAACACAAACAGTGAGGCTACAAGTATTTGTAGCTTTTATGAATGAAATGTTTTTCTTTACTTTTACCTTGACCTGAGAACACCTTGATCATGGCTGCAATAAACTAGAAAAATTACATGGCATGCTGGAAATGATCAATATCACGAGTGCCCTCCACAGCTCAGCTGAGTAAGTTGGGAGGTACATTCCTACTTTTCTGTAGGAACAGCTTTGGGCTTGGTAACCAAGGCCTGTATGGACTGAGTGACTGGGCATTACCTGTTCCATGCAAGACAAGATACTGACCACAGCAGGTTAGTGAGGTCTATGTTGCAACATCTGCCAACTTATTCCTGTGTGCTTTGTGTTACTCTTTTGTTATCTAGCAGAGACCAATTCTGCAAAAAGTGGGCTTAAACACCGTTACAGCATTTCATGCAAGTGATTGAAGAAACATAATTTTGATCAATGCTTTCTACAGTTTGTCCAAGTTTTTCATACAGCAAGCAAGAGGAAGGGTAAAAAGAGATAAAAATGGGCAATATAGGATGAAATCTGGCAAATACAAGAAGTTTCTAAGCTGGAGCAGCAACTTGAATTGCTGTTACCAAAGTCAGTCACAACTTGATTTCTATTATGCAGGAAATTGAAGTGTGTTCCTAAAAAGGATGGCATGAAAAGCTAGGTGGTTGTATTCCCTCTTATTCTTCCAGGAAAATATATATATATATTCTAGATGTTTTAGTGTCATATTTTCTAAATTAAATACATTTAGTATCCCTTCAGACACCAGTACTTCTAGCACAAAACACAGCGATTCAAAATACCAAGAGCTCTGATCTCAAGACACCTGTGTTAAGCTCCAACAAGAGGAACCTCCACTGTGTCTAAAGCTGTAGCCGTCGAAGCACTCAGCTGCTGCAGTCTTGGCAGCATCATCCTACATAACTGGTTTACCCTCATCTTTAGACTCTGGGATCCTGCAATCAAGTATCACTCTGCACAAAAGCAAAGACCCTGGGTCTTGAAGTTCCTGAGTAGTCTACCAGGTCCAACCAGGAGGCAAATATCAGGAAGTTCTTTATCGAAAAAAAAAAAAAAAAAAAAAAAAAGTATTTCCAGGGAAAAAAAACCCAATGTTTTCATTTCCACCAAACAGCATTTTTCTAGAAACTCCTGATACTTTCAGAGTGTGTCAGTAGCATTACTCTGAACTCAGAGTCAACTCAAACTGAGTTCAAATGTGATTTCTTTTACACACAGTTGAGTTCTACTGAACAAGAACTGAGTTACACAAAACATTAAGGCACTAATACTCCAAGCATTAACACGCATAATCAATTCACCACAAGCAAGTAACCCCATTTAGTTCAGCTATGGATGCCATGTTCAGTATAAGCATAACTGTTTCCAGGATCCAAGTCTAATCTAAATTACTAACCCACACAAATGCCTTAATACACATATGGGATGGTAAAATACACACATGCATTCACAGAGTAAATATTACCCTTTCTCAAAGGGACTCAAAGACAAGTGCCAGCGTGCAAGGAGGAAAATGGGGATTTGTCTTAGTAGACTTCAGGAGAAGTTGTCCAGCTCTGATGAGAATACCAATTTCAGGTTTTAATTTTTATTCTAGTGGAGTCACTTTCATTTGCAATTACACATTTCATTTTCTGATTTAATAAATCATCACAGTGGGAAATATATCAGTAGATATTCATGCTCGCGCCTGAAATTTCTGGTGTAATTTACATACAAGGCATCATCTCACAGAAAATACACTCTTGGTTATATTTTCACATAGTAAAAATAACTGCAAAAAATGAAGAGACAAAGCAGGTACAGATGTTTTAAAAAGATAAGTTACACTGCTAATATTCTAAGTCGGAAGTGCCATGATGATTGTGTGATTTTATATAGGTCAGAAGTAGAATAACTTGTTACTAAGACTCATGATCTTCGATGTTTCCCATGATATTGTGTTGACACTGCACTCTTTATTTGTACAAAAACCCACTCACACAGAAGCCATCATTTCACTAACAATAGCACTATGCATCCATACGAAAAATAACTGAAAAAATGGTAAGTTCAATTAGCCAGAGGTATGATCATAGGTCAGTTGCACAAAGGAGTCACATTGTGACAAGTATGCAGACAAAGGGCACAAGTTTTTGTAAGTTTTCACCTTTTTTTCAAGCATTCACTTTTCCATATTTTTGCTTCAAGATTAAAAAAAATACTGTCACCAAAAAACCCCACAACCTTTGATAACAGTAGTGCTCCTTCCAGCCTTTAACTCCTTCCAACTTAAAATCAAACAAGAAGTTGATGATAAAGTGCAACATATTATAAATTGTTTATTGAACTCCAGACAAAGAGTGTTGACACAGATTGAGTTCACACTTCTTCCTGATCTTTATGTACTTCCTCAGCTTTGTTATTATACATTAGAGAGCTTTCAAGAAAACTAGTTTTTAAACCTAAAGGCGTGCAAATAAATTCCCAGGAAAGTATATACACTTACTGGGATAGTTTTCTCATTTCAGGAAATTAATACAGGAGTTGAACCCTGTATCAAGTTTCTTTCTCCACAACAATTGGTTTTATACATAAAAACAGCCCCCAAGAGCATCATTAAGCTGTATTGTTTCTTTGCTAGAAATGCAAGTAAAACAGAAATGTCTCCAATTTGGAGGACGCCCATGGCATCTGAGGTCTACAGCTTGACCCACAAAAGAAGTCTTAAGAACAATTTTAGTGTCTGTGACAGGAAAGGGAAAAAAATCCAGTATTTCAGTTTGCTAGCAGCATAAGATTCTTATTATTATAATCAACAGTTTCCCAATAGGAGGCGCTAAGTAATGATTACACCGAAAAAGAAATAAAAGCCTCTATTGTTGCAATAGCTTTGTTGTTTTTTCTTTTAAGTTTAAATGCTGAACAAGCTTTCACAATTAGCAATGATCCTCCATATGTGTAAAACCAGGAGAGTACTGAGACAAGAAGCAGGAGGACACAGTTGGATCACAGATTCTTTTTACCAAGTAGACATCTAAAAAGGGACTATGGATTAAACAGTTTGAAATACTGCAAATTAAAACAAAGTGAAAAAACCATTGAACTGGGGAAAAAAAAAAAAAAAAAAAAGGAAAACAAAAGAAAATATATTTGTAACTAGTACATCTGGATCAGATCAGGAAGAACTACACACACTATTATAATACCAACATTTTCTACCCACAAAAAGAGTGAGAGATATATTTCTTTACAGCATAAAGCACATAAGCAGACGAGATGCATTAGTCATACAAGAAAAGCAAAAAATAAGGCAGAAGCTATGCAAAAGAGAATGCATAAATGCAAAACTACAGAGATGAACAAAATGAACAGTCTGAGCTCTTGTAAGGAAAATGGAAAATGCCCTGCCTAGTGGGCCACATGGTAGCTGTATCACTGTGCTAAACCTTGCAGCAAAGACACAGACACCACAAAAGCAAAACAGCACCTTGGAGGAAAGATTCTGCGCTTTATGACTTCAATGCAATGCAAAATAGCGCAAATAAATGGTTTGTAGAACTCACACCAGCACCAGATGTGAAGACAAGGCAGCAGCGGGTAAGCAGTTAACTGAATGCCAAACCGACAGTGGGGCACCAGTGAACCCGTGAAGCTACAAAAAGAGCTATGTAAGATGGGAGAAAAGTTGCAGCCAAAGACAAAATTATTCAGTCTTACAAATGCAGCACTAGGACAATGCAAATTGTAAGCAAAATTCTGGGGAGGGGAAAAAAAAAAAAAAAGAAAGAAAAAAAAAAAGAAAAAGACATCAAAATTTTAGGCAAGAGAAAAAGCACATAAACCACTCAACACATAAATAGACATGCAAGCAAAGCCACCAGCACTAACATGCTGCCAGGGCCCATAATATCCACTGGCATCTCTACAAAGATGTTACAGATTATTATATTTACAGGACCAGACCATCCTTTCCATAATCACACTAAACCGGATAAAAAACACATTAAGCAATACAACACCCAGTTCCGTCATGGTTTAGCCCCATCCAGCAACTAAGCACCATGCAGCCACCCGCTCACCTCACACACACACCACCCCACCCAGGATGGAAGAAGAGAATCATGAAAAAAACATTAATGGGTTGAGATAAAAACAGTTTAATAGGACAGCAAAGGAAGAAGAAATAATAATATTAAAGGAACGTACAAAACCAAGTGATGCACAATGCAACAATCACTCAGCACCAGGGGATCGAAAGCCCGTCCTCAAGCAGCAATTCCCACTCTGTGGCAAACTCCATTTTTTTATACTGAGCATGACGTCATATGGTACGGAACACCCCTTTGCCCAGCCTGGGTCAGCCGTCCTGGCTGGGCCCCCTCCCAGCACCTTGTGCCCCTCCCCGCTGGCAGAGCGTGGGAAGGTGAAAACTCCTTGAATTAGTACAATCACTACTTAGCAACAACTAAAAACGTCAGTGTGTTATCAACACTTTTCTCATCCTCATCTCTATCCAGCTACTAGGAAGAAAATTAACACTATCCCAGCCAAAAGCAGGACAAGTTCAGTGATTACTTTTGTGATATTAGAGTAATGGAAGTGGTAGAGTAAACAGAAGAAGAAGGCACTGTGGGTAACTTCTGTAAATCATTAGTGCCAAAGAAATATTCAAAAAAAAGGGGGAATGAGAGTCATGAACAGATTAGTCAGTGTTTGCAAGGTTAAGAAAACATGTAAGTTTAAGACAGATTTTAAAAGTCACACAAGAGTGCCCCACAGAAATCTTTCAGTAATTGTCTGAAAAAGCAGCATTGCCTCTTCCCAAGGTTTGCCACAGTAAAAAGCACCAGAGATGAACACTGCTGACATTGTACCTAAACCAGTTCTGCAGCAGGCCAAGAGGATCTTGACCACCTGGGAAAACAGAAAACAGAGATAAAGCAGGTAAACTGAACTAGTTCCATGGCTTCACAGAGGACAAAACCAAATAACTAAACAAACAAAACAAACAAATGAAAAACAAACAAAACCCAAAACAAAACTAAATAAAAAACCAGAAACAAAACCAACCAAACAAAAAACAAAAAACCACAAACGGAAAAAAAAAAAAAAAGAGAGGGAGAAGACTGAACACCAACTAAAACTGTAAGATTATTCACATCTGATATTCTAACTAGGATCAGCTATTGAATGTCCTGAACTATCAAGATTAGCAATTGTGAAAACTGGCATTGCACTTTAAAGCACTGAAGTCTTTGAGATACAGGATTCTTTTAAGTTATTTGGGAATAGACAACCAGCTCTGGCTGAATTTGACTTTCAAGTCAAGCCTACTACAGACATTTGCCAAACACAGCCAAAGATATTCAGAATACAGGATGCAGTTGGTAATACATTCCAGGAAACACAGTGCAAGCAGCAAGAGCGAAATGCTTCTTGGAAATCAAGGGAATTCCGAGTTTTGGTGAGAGAGAAGGGGAGTATTTCATTGACTGACGGGCCTTGCTAAGGCTCTGTAAGCAAGAACAGCAAATGAGTAAAACAGAAAGAAATACAAAACTGCTTCTCAGCCACTGAACACAAAATCCCATGTTTTACCTTGCAAACTATTAAGCCAAAATATGAGTGTCAGCAGGGAACTGCCCAGCATGCTAAGAAAAACTACTGCTGATTTGTTTTTGAGTGTAGACACCCACAGCACTCAGGAAGTGATTCATGCTCAGCCAGCCTTCAGGCAGGATCAGCGCATCCCCAGCTGATACAGTCACTGCCCTCACCATCACCAACAAATTATATCAACCACATGCCACTGCCTTAGAGGCACATCCATGACTGAGATGAACATATATATTCCCTGTATTGAGTTTGGAGCGAGAATCACAGCCTCTGCCTGAGAGGATCAGGCAACTTTTACCGTGATCACCTTTGTCACCATCACGGCAAAAGCATACAGGACACCACATCATAGGCTTCATTCAGACTTTGAGGAAGAGGGTGTCCTGCAGATGTTCTCTGCACAAACCAAAGACAAGTGTTTGCAACACTTCAGAAACAGGGTGTTTTTGACAACAGATGACTGTTCACTAGCAGCATGTTTACATCGCTTAGCCAGGAATTCAGTCATATCACTCTATCACAGTACCACAGCCAGGCAAAAGCCAAATCTGGGTCAGCAGCTAAAATTTTAGCCTCTCAACAGCTGCATGAAGCAAATAAATATGTCAAGCAACCCTTGAAAGAAATAACTGCAAAAGAAATCTCATTAAAAATGTCTCAATAAAACATTCAGTGAGAGATGAAGGCCTTGATATCTGCAGCAGGACACAAATTTGGAATCAGAAAGACAGAGTGCACTGTAATGGTGACACAAAAGCTCTCAGAGACCCTGTGGGGAGAAAGCCATTTTCTCAGGAAAAATCATGTTCTGGAAAAGAACTGCATATGTGAAACAGAAAACTCCATGTGTTTCGGCTTGCTTTGGTTTTGGTTTAAGTGAATGGGCACATATTTTTCCAAAACCACAAATATATCTGCTCACTATGAACACAAACATCCATGAAATACACTGAGAGTCCCAAGACTTGATCAGCAACCCAGGGAAAGCATCTGCACTAGTAAGTAGCTAGCGTCATTGAAGAATCCTCAAAAACACTACATACCCACAAAAAATAGAGCAAGACAATCTACTGAAAGAAGAGTTCCACTTCAAATCACCCACAAAATACAATGCTTCATTCAATGTTAGGGCATAAAAAGAAAAGCTTTCAAATGCAGAGGGAAAAATGTTAGTTGCCAAATAGAGAGGGGATGTTGATTGCTGAGTTTAAAAGAATGAGGATAGTGATGACAACACAAGTTTTACCATAATGAGAAAATACAGTATAAGTAAGCAAGGCACGGTAACTGCATTTAGTTGTCCTGTTGTATAAACAGGGCAAAAGAGATACTACGATAATCAGCCAAGTGACAAGATGGCATGTAGAATGCATGTATAAAGGACCTTAAAAGATCAGCAGTCAGAGGACATATAGGAAAAGCAAATGTGCTGCCCTAGCTTCGCACACTCATTTTGCACTTCAGCAGTGAGCACATTCGCCTAAGAGCACTGTTTCTGGAAACAAACATGTTTTGGCTTTCAACACAGAGACTCCAGAGAATCACATTGCACCTTCAAAGCCAGTCTACTTATAACATCCAAAGTGAGGAGGGTCTCAGGGGGAGAATGATGAACTTTACAAATGGCAGAAATGAGTAAAGAAAAAGATCCAAGGCTTTCGTCAGGATTTCAAGGCACAGAGTGAGCAGAGAGCACAGTGAAGATTCAGTTCCATTTTTAATGCTTAAGTTCACTCATTTTATTTTATACAAAGGATATATTTAATCCTAAAAAAAAATGACAGCACTGACTTCTAGGACACCAAATGAATTCTTAGAGAGCTTGCTGGTAGAGCTCTTTATTTTACAAGTTAAAATGAATTAAGGCTTGGGTTCTTTAAGAAACATAGCATCTGTTGATCATGTTTCAGACAAGCTGAGAATAACACAGTCATTTCAAATATTCTCTGTTGTGTTGATACTAAATAAAATACTTCAATTTTGCAATATTGGAATAATACAGTTTTTAATTAAAATGAAATGATAGCTGATGTACCACATTTCAGCAACTGAATATGCTATGGAGTAGTTCAGATATGTAGTTCTCAAAATTAACTATTTTGATTCAATTTATCTCCAGTAATCCCACGAATCTTTCTTCTATGTCAAATCCAGATTTAGTTAGATTGATCATCCACAACTAGTAAAGTAACTGCAAGAACTGCTCACTACCTCCATGTGAAATACCTTTACTCTCAAATAAACAGTAGCTTTTTATATCATAGAATCATAGAATCCCTTGGTTGGAAAGGACCTTTAAGATCATCAAGCCCAACCATGCCTAACCACCACCAAATCATGTCCCTAAGCACCTCATCTACCCATCTTTTAAATACCTCCAGATGGTGACTCAACCACCTCCCAGGGCAACCTGTTCCAGTGAACACCAATATAGCCAAGATAAGCTATCACCAATCATCAAAGGCAGCCCTGCCGAGAGGGACTTGGGGGT
>JMFS01017648.1:0-12906 GCA_000699545.1 Podiceps cristatus | reverse complement strand
TTCTGGTGTGTCAGCCGCACCACTCAGGTTGTTGGTTTTTTTTGGTTTTTTTGGTTCTCTTTTTGTCTTCTAGGTATTGTAAAGTCACCACTTGCAGGAGACTTTATTACTATGCAGTGCCGGGAATTGTTTCAGGAAATGAACATAGAGATAATTCCTCCATATATGATTGCTTCAAAGGTGGGCAAGTAACTTTATTTAGTAAGTGTTTGCCTGGGGAGAGGCTGAAATGGTTAACTGATGGTTGTATTTCCTACAATCTCAGGAGGCAGTTCGTGAGGGGTCACCAGCAAATTGGAAGAGAAAAGAGAAGTTACCCCAGGTCACTAGGTCTTGGCACAACTACATGTGTAATGTAAGTAGGTCATTTGTCCCACTCCAAAACTCCCCTACATGTCCCATAAAGACGTTTTGTTTGCAAGTGTGTTAGGTTTTTCCTCCTGAAGAACTAGAAAAATCTTTAAAAAGTCAGTATCAATTCTAGAAATTCTGTAAAATTGAAGACTGAAATTCTTGTAACCGTATTATTCTTAACTCCGTAGTGTGTCATTCAGGACTTCCAGGCGTCTGTCCTCCAAGTATCAGATTCAACCTATGATGAACAGTACGTTCCTGTTTTCCTTCTTGTACAATTAATTCAGTTGTGCATGCGGTGCTTAGCCCGTTCATTGCTGTTGGCTGGTTCTGTTACAGAAGAAGTTTTCAGATTAAAACTATTTATTTCTGAAAGTAGAAATACAGTGTACATACAGGTGATATTTATTTAATATTCCAAGATGCCTGAGATCATATTAAGTATTATCAAAAGTGTAAGTCATATCCATCACAATATTCCCTTGAACCTCGGTTTATAATGCTGCTTAGGTAACGTAACATCCTTTTCACATTGCACTTCAGTATGTTACTTTCTGACTAATGCTGCAGGGTAGCGGCGCAGATGCCAACAGTTCATTACGAGTTCCCCAATGGCTATAACTGTGACTTTGGTGCTGAGCGTCTGAAAATTCCTGAGGGATTGTTTGACCCTTCTAATGTAAAGGTAAAACAGCTATGAAATGTAGCAATTGGAAGGCTTTAAATTACTAGATAATCAGATGGCTTCCTTTTGTATGATGTTCTTAGTTTCATGATTTGTATGTGTGTATTTACGCTGTGTGGTTCTCTTGGGGGTACAATGTGCCTGTGTTGTTTTAGGGTTGGTCTAGCAAAGGACAAAATGTAATTTAAAATGGGTGATAATGAGCTGAATGGGAAAATGGGGATATTTTTATCCTTCCCTAAAAACTGCATAGCTCCCTCTTTAGTAACGTTTGTAAATTCAAAACGTTCAGGGCTTCTTTATGCCTTGCTCCTTTGAAGCAATGATGTGTAGATTACTAATTTTAATTTTAGGGTTTATCTGGTAACACGATGTTGGGTGTGAGCCACGTTGTCACAACAAGCGTTGGAATGTGTGATATAGACATCAGGCCGGTAAGTGTTAGTCAGACATGTATTATTTTAAGCCATAGATATTTTTGTGCTGATACTTTTTTTTTTTTTTTTGACTAGAACACTGTTGATGAAGAAATGTGGATTTTGTAGAATAATGATAAATGCATAAGAATAATTCTCTTAAGTATTACATATTTGTACATAGATGTATGTACAATTACTGTTCCATCTTGCCAAATGCTAATCGGTGTTTCTACTTACATTTAAAAATCTAATGTCCAGAGTTTCTGGCTGGCATTGCATAATGTGCCCTGGATGGCTTCAGATGAGCGTTTTACGTTCATAACTTTGACTTTTACCTTGAGATACTTCAGCATGACAGATGTACTTTCTAAACATAACCAATCATATGGAACTTTTGTAGAGAGTAGAAGGAAGAAAAGAGTTTTTAAAGGAAAACTTTAAAGCTATGGTCTAACTTTCTCAGGTGTTAGTTTGAACATATTCAAATTTGATATGGACTGCATGGGGGTTGCTTCTAAAATTTTTCGTAACTGGTGTGTCAGGCTGGCTTAGTAGGACCACGATTTGTGCTTGCCCTCTGCAGCATTAGTGAGATTGAAAACTGTTGCAGTATTGTGGGGTTTTCTTTTGTGGCCAGAACATCCATCTGTAAGGAAACCAACAGTTCAGGTACAGGAGATATCTGTAGGTGTAGGGTTCTCTGTAGTAGAAAATATTCTGTGAAATAATTCAGAATCATTAATCACATGGCTTCTGTCTTCCATACATAGCTTAATATTAAGCTGTCTTGAAATATTTTTCAAGTGATTAAAAAATTAATCGGATTGTGAGAGGTAACGCTGTTGGCATCACTTGATCCATTATTGCTGATGATTATATGTACTTGAGTGCCACCCCCTCTGTTCTGTGAAACAGTTGTTTTCAGAACAGTTTCGGAGTTAATATTGTAGGTTGCTTATTCTCTTTTTAGGGCCTCTACGGCAGCGTGATTGTAGCAGGAGGAAACACTCTAATACAGAGCTTCACAGACAGATTGAACAGAGAGCTGTCTCAGAAAACTCCACCGGTAAAACAACTCTTTAAATTATTGTGTTGAGTTAGTTACCGCTTTGCTTTTCTGCGGCGTGACTACATTAGCAGGTATCATAGCTTTGACTTTGTTAGGAACCCAACAGCTGAAGAGGTTTCTGTGGGGTAAGAAATCTCCTTCTCTAAAGAAAAGAAGTCTTGAAAAGTTCTTCTATAAAATGAATTCCAGCAGATATTATAATTGCTTTCTGAATATTTTACTTCTCTATTCCTGCTTTCGGATTTTTTTAAGTTTTGTAATTGTCCCTAAGCGACAGTCGCTGTTTCCCTTGATGGCCTCTCTTCTGAAGTGTTGCTGACTAACTTGAGGCACATTCGTCATTCTGCCTGAGGTCTTGTCACTTTGTCAGGGGAACTGTTCCTCCTGGATTCTACAGACAACTCAACCTATTCATAGATAAAACCTGGTGATTTAACATACTTGAATTTTTTTTTTTTAATCATTTGGTGTCAAAGAAAATATTGATAACCTTATACCTCTGTTCTTGAGAGCACATATAGCTTATGATGTTTCTTGAATGTTCGTATTCAAGAAAAAACGTTCTACTTGTAGCAACTCTGAAATCACGAATGTTACAAGTAACTGAGAAAGGTAGTTACTTGCTGCTGCTTAAAATAGCTGAGGAGGAACCCACTGAAATGCAAAGATCTCATTGCTACAGGGCATTTTGAAAGCAGAGGAAATAAATGGGTCCAAAAAGGACTAGGTGAATTAAGTTCAGCAACATTAGACACTTTAGTCCCATTGCACATGTTGAGTAGCCCAGAGACAACAGTCTATACTGTGAGTATTACTGCTCTCTACCTGCCCTATTTCTAGCCTTAAGCATTTGCTGCTGCTCCCTTTTGGGAGGCAAGGTGAAAGCCCCATGTGTTCCGTTCCACTATGGCTACTGAATTCTAAGTACAAGGCAGATGAGCATTATTGCAAGTTTAATAAAATTGGCCTTTTCCACCTGCACGTCGGTACATACACCAAGCTCCTTGTGCTGTCCTTTCTTGTCCCTAAAGGTCACCAGCCTACAATTTGTCTGACTTGTTCTTTCACCGCCTTTTCTATTCAGAGCATGCGCCTGAAGTTGATAGCAAACAACACAACGGTGGAGCGGAGGTTCAGCTCATGGATTGGGGGTTCGATTTTGGCTTCTTTGGTTAGTAAACCCGTGTTACTGTCACCCAAAAATCTAATTCCACGTAAGCGCGCGTTTCAGTTTGTGCTATCGTAGCGATCATAATCTCATCTAACCTTGTGGTAAGGTGAAGGGAATCTAGTTAAAAAACAAGACAACAAAAGCATTTCCGATCAAAAAATAACTTGCCATGTTCTCCCATTTTTAATGGCAAGGTGCAGGCTTGAAATGAGATGTCTAGAAGTGACATATACATATATAAATATATAGTACATCACAAAAGTAGCAGACCTGGTGGTGCATTATATTCTTGAGCTTAATTCTGCAGGTTACTGAGTACCGAAATGGTTTGTGGAGATTAATTTAGCAGTATGGGAAAGGGAGACTGAAATCAGCTTTCGGTGCCACAACTTCCTGTCTTTAGTTTAATCGCTTATAAAACTCGAAGAATAGTTAAGGCGGTTGAGTTACCTCATTTAACATAAAGAATTGCTTAATCATGTTTCACTTAACCTTCATTTGTTTTCTGATTTTATTTTTTTTAATTGTGAATTTTGTTGTGGTGGGGTTTTTTTAGTTTGTTTTTCTTTTTTTTGTAGGGTACTTTTCAACAGATGTGGATTTCTAAACAAGAATATGAAGAAGGAGGCAAACAGTGCGTAGAAAGAAAATGTCCTTAAACCTCTTACTGTGAAAACTGCTGCCTGCTCAGAGCTCCTTCTGTTTTATAGCTTTAGCATACTCAGGAATGGGATGGACTCTCTTTTGTAGAAAGTTTATATTGGATTTTTTTTCATAATTGAAGTTCTAACAAACCATAGAAATTTTGAGAGACCTAATTGGTACTATCATAGAAAAAGGATGTTTACATCCCTTGTAAAGCAATAATTCACATAACAAGCATTTTATAATTTTGTATAAATGTCTATTTTTCTCTAGTATCTTTTCCTGGGAACAGCTTTACAGGTTAGCTAATTAGATAGAGGCATAACCGTGCAAATGCCTGTGCAAATTTATTAAAAACTTCTTGTCTACTTTATACATATTAGTCTTCCTTGCTGGTACTCTGGCCTTAAATTGCTCTTATTTCTCTCTTAAAAAATAAAATTTGATCTTCTATATTTGTCAGTACTTGCAGAGAAAGTTACTCTTCTGTTTTAAAAATGGAAAGTTTGTATTTCATGACCTGCTATAGGTGACTGTTCAGTGTAAACTTGCACTCTCTGATGAAAGTGTTACATTCCACATACTGAGTGGTAAATTAAGCACTGGTTTGCTAATTCTCTATTATGGAGCAATTTCCTTTCGGTAAATAATCAGTGCTTTCCACCTGATGTCTAAGAATGTATAATGACTCAGCCTTGGTGAGGTAGCTGAGAAGCAAAACTTGTTTGAGCCGGGGAAGTCAAGTCAAACTGTCTCTCCCAAACCAGCACAGTCCTAGGCGACCTCAGGATGGGGCTTGACGTTTTGCAGGGAGCTGGAACTCCAAGGGGCTGTCGCTGCTTGTTGAGGGCTGGTTTGGCTGACCCGGAGCCGGGTCAGGAAGTGCCTGTGCTTGGCAGGGGGAGCACCTACTCAGGGTTGGAGGAAGCAGGATAACGTTAGGACCTGGCTGTCGCGATGCAGCTCTACGTTGCTGTTCAAGCTTACTTTAATTTACAACTGTGTGATACTTTCTATTGAGACACAATGCAGTTTTGCTCCTTACCTTAAAATCTGTGGAAAACCAAATAGCATTTAATGGATTAAAAAAAAAAAAAAAAAAGATAAACAGTACTGCTACATTTTTGGTATCCTAAAAGATCTTGTGGGTAAATTATGCTGAGGCTTCTAGTTGAAAATTTTCACATTACCTCCAAACAATAAAGTAATTTATCGAAACAGCCTGCTTTTGTCTTATAATTAATCAGTAGTTGCTCTTGAGACAAAGCTGCTTGCTCTAGCTTTCCAAAGCTGGTGACTGTAGTTCTCTGGGGAACCAAGGCCCGCTTGCGTGAGCTTCCCCAGGTCCGGTAAGTCACAGCCGTTGTACTGGAAGGAAACAGCTGGGTCGAGTTTGCCTCTGAGCGGGGTGGGGGAAGTCAGCTGAACTCGTACCTTCGCACACAGCAGTAATGCTTTATCGGGCTTCTGGGGCATCAATGACGCACTGAGATTGACTTGATAGCTTGGAGCTAGAGGTGAAGATACAGTCAATTCATTAAGAGAAACCAAAAAAGCGTACTTTACGCATTTTAAACTTTCCTTCTGTGTCACGATGATGTTCTGTCATCTTTGTAAAAGGATTGGTCCGATGATGGTGTTACCTGTGAACGTTCTAGCATCAGATGGAGAGGGAAACACTGGGATTTTCTCACCACTAAAGAGTTTCTGTTTAAGAAGTGGGTATTTTCTGTGATGCAGAGGAGTAATGGAAGGGCAAGATGACGGAGAGAGGTATGTCTGTACTTTTGGTTCCCTTGGACTGTCCAGTATTTATCAGATGATACTGCAGGGCACCTTGCTTCCTGAAAGACCATATTGGCAACATTACTCTGAATTTCTACGAACCCCCCCTCAAAGGTTAAGCGCTTTCATGAAGTAGGTGTTTACCATCAACCGAGAGCAGGAGCAGCACCTTTCTGCTTCCGTTTCACAGAAGACTGTTACCAGCCTTCCTTCAAACACCGCACGCTGCAAAAACACACTGCACAAAGGTTGGAATTGCTTGTAGGTATCTAGAAATCTGGGTGTAAAGACTGCATTGCTAAAAGCTCACGTGCTAAATATTTCATAGTTTAAGCCAGACTTAAACTGGGGGAGAAGTTCCTCATAGCGGACTGAGGAGTGTATTTCCCATGCTTTTACGTAGAGAGCAGGGGATCACCAAGCGGCAGTGGGTGGAGGGGACCTGGGGAGATCATCCAGAGCAGCTCCCCTGCTATGAACTCTGCTCCCTGATCCTGGCAGTCACTGGTTCGGCCCCAAAGGCTCAGGCGAGCTTCGGCGGCGCTCGTGCATTTGTTAAACTAAGCCAGGTAAACATTATCCCTACATTTGATATTATCCCTACACTTTAACTGTTAATAATATACATCTCACTTTTATAAGAGCTGGTTAATACATCATTTTTCAAATGTTTCTAGAAACAACTGTTGAGAGTTATGCACCAAAGCTGCTTTTTAATTCCAGGTCGCAAGTTTAATTTCAGTCAAATGTAGGATTAAAATAAAAAAGACGACAGACTCTCGGGAATGCTCAGAGCTGTTCGCTGGTTGCAGAAGTTGTTGCACATTCCAGTCAAAGATACTCAACCAATTGCTTGTGGTGCTCTTCCAGCATGTTACTGGCTCTGAGACTGTACAGCAAGGTGAGGGAACTTCCTTTCCAAGACCTTCTTCCTTGTCTTCTCTAGGTTCTGCCTTCTTGCCCTTATACGTAAAGATTTTTCAAGTCTGAGCCTGAAATAAAGTGGTCAGGGTGGTGAATTTCCAGGCAGCTTGTAACGTCCTTGATGAGCTCACCCCCCACATCAAATAGAGGCTCCCAGTGATTAACAATTTAAGTATTCATTTGATTTTGGTAAGTAAAAATGCGTGCAAAGGAAACTATTTTTTCTTTCCACTTTTGAATTCTACAGAAATTCAGCCTCTGGGAGGATCTTGGGTGATCCGCATGTAAAGTTACTTTTACAGTGCAACTTCATAGATAACCAAGTCTTAGTAACCAAGAGGGGAACAGCAAAATGAAACAAAGCAAGCTGTGATTTTAAAAAGCTTCACTTTCAGTCTACTAGCTGTAAAAACAACAAGATTACTATTATTTTTTTCCTTGCGAAGTGGAATAAGGAAGACTGAGGAACAAATCAGAAAATAACTTTCTATGTCACAAAAAAAAAACTTTTTACCTGATGAAGTGATTCACATGCGGTAAGTAATAGAATTTCCTCTTTTTGTACTTTTTGTTCAAGTACCATGGCATTGGCCATTCCTTATAAGTGTACCTGTTAAAGATAGGTAAGTGGTTATAGAACGCACCCTTTTTGCCTTCATTCTTGGATTCTGCCCAGTTACTTGGTTACAGTAAGGTGATACAGGGGTCTGACCTCTAGATAGCAAAATGTATCCGCAGACAGTTTCAGCTCTATTGCTGGCTCAGTTTGGAGCTACATCTCAGAGGTAGCTCAGTCTGCAGGATGTGGTCTTGCTTTAAAAACTAGATGTTTGAAGCGAGGGCCCAATATAGATAGTGATTCTTTGCATCTATAAAGCTACTCCTTCATAAGAAAACTTCCAAAAATCTGATGTGAACAAACTTGTGTGTGAAAAGTTTTGTTTCTACTACGATTTTCTTTTTAATACCAGTGTTTGTGTCGAGTGCAAATCTGCCTGAGTCTCTCCCTCTAAATACAGACTTCTCTGCAGTTGCTCTTGCACGTGGGCTGCACAGATGGCCTGTGCAGACCTACCTACAGACTCCACTGCATCCACCTTGTGTCAGACCAACTATTACACATGTTGCAGAGTTTCTGCATGTGCTTCAAGACCATTTCATGTCATCTGCCCCTTTCCCATGGTTTAACTGGGGACTGGACTTCCAAATATATGGGCAAACCCCATTTTGAGGACAGTCTTTCCAAGCTGAAGGAGATGCTCAGATGCTTTAATACCTAGAGATCTAAATATAGGGGTTAGTGCATTTAGTGTTCTACTCATTTATATTTAATGGGTAAACAAATCGATAACAACTGAAAAATCACCATTATTATAATGTGTGACCTTCTCTTATCTACACTGTTCCTGCAGAGCTCAGTATTGTAATTAGTGCTGCAAGTCCCAGTATGATGCAGCTAACATACTGGTTAGTGAAAGGGTAGGTCCTGCCAGTGCCTTCAGTGTTATCACCTGCAAATACAGATTATTCAAAGTATCAGGACAATAAATAATTCTAAAGGTAGAAACTTCTGCGTTAAGTACCTGCCAAGATTAGCAGGAAATTCCAATGGATGTTTAGGTGGTCTCATGCAATACTTTGGGTGGTGCGGTCAGAACAGAGTTGTCCCCCAGTATGTGGATTTTGCATTATAATTAGGGAAAGTCCAGAGAGTTCAGCTTGGCATGGTACTCCCTAGTTCACTCGTGTTACAGAATCACTCTAGTAACAGACATCACTTTAGTTACATGGAACTAATTCTGTTACAATTAATAGTGGAGTCTGCCATTGAATTATTTAGTAATAATTATAACCACACAAAAAAAACCCACCCAACCCTGAAGAAGCACCCGAATGCTGACCAGAAAGCATGTGTGTTTCTATACAGTATACACCTCCTTTCTTGATAAGGTTTTTTCTGGTAAAGAAGCGTACCCCAAGGAAAAGTCACACATGTAAAACAACAATTCTCGTTTCTGTACCAGTAGGTGCGTCCTAAGAAGTCATGTCTCCACTCGCCAGGTACCGGTTTTTCATGGCCCGTTTGTAAAAGCCTCAGAGCAGTTTCTCTTTCTCTGACAACCAAGTCTATATTTTTCATGGATTTTTGTACCTGGAAATAGAAAACCATTTCATGATGAGACAGCAAAACTCCATACTGACAGTTTACAAGATCTCAATTTAAGATCTAAGATAAAATTTAAAGGAAAAGCAAAGGTAAAATGCACCAGGAGTTGCATCATGGGTAATCCTGCAGTGTGGACTGACCAAAACAGCTGACCTGGCCCTGTGTTCTCCTAACACACCAGTAAACAGAGATGAAGTAACTGACGGTCCCAATATTCGTTAAAGACTAGCTGCCTGATACCTAAAGCCAGATCTAATGCTGATGCTATGAGTACAGAAAGCTCAGAGGTAGGGGTGGGAAGGAAGTAGAAGCCAGTAGGAGATACGCTGTATATTTTTCTGTCAGATGGGTTGTAATGGGTGTTTGTTACTCTAGTTTGCACTTTGGAGTCTGGTCACAGCCTCTGTAACGCCGGTGGGCTGACAGGAAGCTGCCTTCGCCAAAGTATGGCGCTTTAGTTGAAGGTTTTCAGTCACATCTGTCTCATTATGTTAGCGTAACACACATTACGTATGGCAACATATCAAACACTCTGAAAGCTGCTAGAGCTGATTTCAACAAGCAGATTGCTGTGTTTTGTCTCTGGGAGCCTAGTACTTAAACGCTGCTTGACATCTACTTTTCTTGTTCTTCAGCAAAACCAACCGTTCAACTGGTAACATGTGACTTTTCAAGTGTTGGGACCACCTGCTTAGGTTCCCTCCCAAAAGAAGTTCTACTGTGATTCACAGTTGTTGAATATGGATGCGTAGGTGGGAGCAAGCAGAAAATACTGTTCAATGCAGTGATGAAATGACAAGAGTAGGAGACCAAGTAAATCCATGTCTGACACCAAAAACAGAGATCATAATGCAGTTGCAGACGGATGTAATGGCAAAGAGCAGTCAAGTTATTAACCATACGAAGAAATTCAGAGGAACAATGTAAAGGTCACACTTTTCCTAAATTAATTTGGATAAATAGGGGGGTATCTGAGAATATCTCATCTCAAACAGCTGGATTATTTAACTGGCCCATGAGGTGTAGACTTCCACCTGTGAGACATAAGCATAGAGATGGCAGTTGATTTATAAGTAAATGAAGTTTTCGATGGTAAAGATACGGAGGAAAGAATTTAATAAATTAGTGGCAGAATCACAATAATGCAAAAGAAGCAGGGGATGACAAAATCAAGGACAGCGAAGAACCAACGGATACAAAATTGGAGAAGACAATGTCAGGCAAGAAGTTTGCAACAGTTAAGAGATTTAAAAAAAAAAAAAAAAAAAAAGAGTTTGTGAAGGGTTTACCAGGAAGTTTCTAGAAATCCCCTACTGCAGTTTCAGGGCATGAAGATGGCAAAATACTTCTTAACATTATATAATGGGTGGAGAAGCCTTTCCCACAAAGTTGCTTGCACACAGTGTTTGTGCTTATACTAAAATCAGGGAAATAATTTTAAAAATGGTCTTCAACAAGTTTACAAACACTTCCCCTTTCACTCAGCAATTTTACTTAAGAGTTATATTTTTTGCTAGTATGAAAAAGTTACCTTTTGCAATCGTTCTGGACTTGGCATGGGCCTGAGTTGTCGTTTTGATTCTTGCTCTAAAGTTAAAAGCATGTTTTTTTCCTTCAGTAGGACATACCTAGATCAGAAAGCATAGTATTTCAAAGATCATTTCTAGATGCACTAGCAATTACTTACTCGCTACCCTGCTGGATGAAGCACAGTTGTCCGACCTACAATCCCACATCCTGTACCCATTAGCTTCGTGTAAAGAAGCAGAAAGATAGTGAGCAACGGGAGAAAGCCCAGCAGAGGTGGGGAGGGCTGACATACAGGACAGACAAGGAGAGGCTGAGACAGGTTTACTCAACCTGGAGTAAAGGAGGCTAAGGAGGGAAGAGGTTAACACTAAGTAGTCTTCCACTGCCTGACAAAGACAGAGCCAGACTCTTCTCCCAGGTGCACAGCAAAAGGACAGGATACAGCAAGGAAAAGCCTGCTCACTGTAATAATCAAGTACTAGCTTAGCCCCGGCACAGGGTGCCGAGAGCAGTGATGAAGTCTCCAGCCTGAGAGACTTCTGAGCTCTGAACGGATGCAGACCTGGGCAACCCGACCCAGTTTAGCAGTTAGCCCCACCACAGGTCACTTCCAGCCAAGTCTTTCTCGCAGCTCCAAGAATGTACAAAGGGCTCAAACTCAGCCTCTTCGTACCAAACCCAAAACCTTTGTACTGGGCGCAACTATCGCACAACCACCTGCAGTACTGCTGTCGTATTCTGAGCAGCATCAGGGCTTGGGCTGCTCCAAGCCTAAAGCAGGCTTAAGCTCACAGAGCTGTTTGGCAGCCTAAGTTTACCGGCTAAAAAGTTTACTAGCCACATTTTAATAAAATGTGCAGAGCTGTTTTAAAAGAAGCTATTTTACTAAAACTTACCAAAGTTTGTGCAAGTCTTCACTACTCTTGCCCCTTAGCTGCTTTATATTCCATGCATCCCCTTTAAAAAAAAAAAAAAATCTATTTAACAGAATAAAGTTCTTATTCTAAAAAAAAAAAAAAAAAAAAAAGTGCTTCTACTAGCCAGCTCAGCTGACTCAATGGAACAAGGATCACTAAAAAGACAAACAAACAACCCCACACACCAAAAAAACCCAACCTCTTGGAAAGCTAACCTTGTGGATATTCGGCGTTGTTTGAATATACAATTCATTAACAAGGCAAGGACATGTAGTGTTTATTTGTGTTTGTAAAAGGCTGGGAACAGGGAAAGCTATAAGATGAATCTTTATATTGAAATATTTTTCTTCCGTGGTACTGTATATTAAATCAAAGAACATCTCTTCTGCAATATGCTCTTACTTAAGAGCAAGGCAGAGGACTTACAGCAAAATATTTTGCTGTATAACAGCTATATGCTTTCATAAACACAGAAAAAATAAAATTAACAGGCATAAAATGCACAAGTATATTTATGTACACATGCACATAAAAGAAGTTCATGTAGCTATGAATACTTCCTATAATGCAAAAGAATAGGTCAGATTTTCACTGAGTGAAAGTGGCTCAATGATCACCATCAGAAATGTTAAATATAACTCACCAGACTTTACTGTTTTTTCTCCCCAGTTTCTTGGATCATCAAAAAATTCCTCCAGACCTTTCCGAGACAAAGTAGTGTGCAGAAACTTCAACTGATGGAGAGGCTCAACTTTTGCCAGGTTCTTGTGGAATAGATTCAGTGTTAATCTGCATAAAAGCAAAATCATATCTGATGGGAAAAATAACATTCAGCTAAACGAGAATGTTTCTTTCTTTCATAAAGGCACAGGTGCTACAGACAGGCAAGTACCCTGTCTCGGGGCAAACGACGTGAGTTCGACTCTTCATAAAAACATTGCCTCAGCGTTGCTTTCTCCTCTACCTTCATCTCATCTAATTATCATTTATCTATACTCAGATATAAATAACAATTTTAAAATTAAAAGAAAGAACAGGTTTGAGCTACACTGTGCAGGAACACATCCTCCTACCTTAACTGTAAGGTAAATAGCAAGAGCAGTAAATATATGGATACGCACGAAAAACCCCAGCCCGGGAGGATCACGACTGCAAAACGGTGACAGGCACAGGGAAACGCCTCATACTACGCTCATACAACGCCTTCAACCTCCGCCGAGGCTTCAGGCGCCAGGACACC
>JMFS01017639.1:0-13838 GCA_000699545.1 Podiceps cristatus | reverse complement strand
CAAAACATTCTATGATTCTATGATTCCCCCTACCCAAGGGAGAATTCTGTAATCTGTTGTAGATTTGAATAGCAGCCTCTCAAGTGCTCATAGTCTGCAGTAATCGGAACTGCAATTCTGTGTTTACTAGAAATCCTGTAAGGTAATAAGGTATCAATCTGAATGAACTACTCAAATTTGAATTAGGTGCCAGAGCTGTGAGCAGAGACGTGCTTGTGAGGTTTGTAGACACCAAATGGCAGCTTCCCACAGTATTTTGTGGTGGCTCAGGGTATGTATACAGTTTTTCTTACATTTTAAATCAGATTTAAATTTCTTAATTTTGATCTGCTTATAGAAACATTTCCTTTCTCCTTGTTACGTCTGAATGTAAAAAAAATCATTCTCTGGTTTTAGTGCCTTTGTAGTCAAGAGTTTTGTCCATGTTAATTGTACAGATGACTAGGGAAGCCTGTGCTAACTTGTGAAATTAGTAGCTTTCCAATAGAATTTGGTAGTTACATCTCAAAACAATAAGCTGAATTTTAATTTGACAGTGTTGTGTGTCTGTATTAAAATCTGAGGAAAAGGAAATAACTGTTTATCAAAGTAAATAGATGTTAACAAATGTGCTATTTATTTCTTATGTCTAAAGCCAGATATACTACAATGTTATGACATGTGTTATGTGATATGTTTCTACAGATTATAATAATAGGAGTTTTCTTGTATCAATGTCTTTGTAACATTTCTTAATATTCAAATGTATGTGTAGTTCACATCTAAGTATTTTAACTGCTGTCTGTAAAAGCCAGAATCTGGAAAGGCTGTCCCAAAGTGAATGGCATATCATTTTAGACCTGTCTGATTTCCAAACTTTTTTTTTTTTTTTTTTTTTTGTGAGCAAAGTTGTTGGTTTACATGAAATCTGTAGTCAACTGAGAATAAATATTTTCAAGCAAAGTGAGGGTATCTAAATGGATGGGTAGCTAATACTAAATTAAGATGTTAATGTTCTACAAACTAATGAAGGTAAAATTTTGAATGTGCACTTCTCTTCAAAATCATTAATCTATTTCTCATCAAAATAAACTCTATGAAATTTTCTCTTAGAGAATGTTAGAGAAAATATTAGTTCTAATTCTAATCTATTTTTAATTATAACCCTCCACATTTCCCTTTTAAGATGGGCCAGAAAAAGCAATTAGTTTTAACTAATTAATTTCAAGACATTTCAAATGTTCTCTAAGGGATTTTTAAGATTACTTGCTTGTGAGAGTAAGTTTTAATTTGCCATGAACTACAGTAAATTACACTTACTGTCTTCATCATTCCCAAAGATTAAACCAATACTACCTCTGACTAATTTTGAATCATCTATAATGTATTTGTTCAACCAAATATGGTTTCTGGATATTGTTGGAAAAAATGGTCATGTTTCTTGGTAATTGCTCAGGGGAAATGTTAAATTAAAAGATCAGAAAGAATTTGATAGGCTTGGTGATTGTGGTATTGTTTATGGGTATACTCAGAAAATATACTACATATATGAGAGAGTTACAGAGTACCAGCTAAAGGGCATGACACTTCTGGAAAGGAAAAACGCCCAACACTTTCTTTTAATGCTATGGCAACAGCTGTTCAATCACAGCGGGAAATTTCTTTATTTAATGTTTATCATAGCAACATGTAGTGCACCTTCAGGAAAGAGAAGGGCTTGGATTTTTTTAAAAAATTAGTTTGTTTATTTATTTTGAGATTTGGCTCAATGGAGAAAATGTAGTAGTTGTGAATTTTCTCTGAGCAGATTAATACTTGTGAGACAAGTCAACCATTAGTAAACAGGCTGTGAGGAAAAATTTTTTGTGAGTCTTCCTTCTTGAAATTCTTTAACCTTCATATTTTTGAAAATGACTCAGAGGAAGTAGCTGATTTAGACTTGCAATGGTGGTCACTCACTTTACATGTTACCTCATTGGAAGACTGTGTACACATAAACATAGGTTTGATAAGTTTTCAGTAACTTCAGGGAAAAATTAGCCTTTTATCCTCTTCAGTAGAGTGTGTTTTTCTAATAGTAAAGTACATTTAGTACTTCAGTACCTTGAGATCTAAGAAACATGAATCATGTCAAAATGGAATTTTAGCCTACTCTTTCTAGTGACCAGTCCCATAGGAAGGTTTGGTAATTCCTATATGCAAACCAGAATATTAATGTACAATGTGTAAAAATATTACGTTGTGAATAATGTTTTGACTGAACACAGGGCAGCAGTTGCATTTAAACTGACTACTTCAAATGTGATTGTTTAGACAATTACAAATCCAGTACTTAGCACTGAAGATGGGGAAAGGGATGAAAATAATATCATCTAGGAACTATACCAAAATTTGTGTAACTTCAATAGGATGCAAATTTCAGAACAATTATGAAGGAAACATGGAAAACACAAAAAAATGTAATACAACTTTACCAATTGCAAATCACTACATAAATGTCTGATCATCTGTAGACAAAAAAACTGGAGAAAAAAAAGAGTCAAAATTAGGCTTCTGTTTGGCATTTTTGTGATGCATCTGGCATTCAGCACCACATATGAAACTATCATGGAGGACAGAGAATAATGAAATAGTAAGAAAGATCCTATGGTGGCAGAAGTTAACAGTGTTGTGTCAGAAGCTGGCTTGTACTCAGTCTGACATGAGTTTATAAATGTTAAACCTGAGGGAAGAGTTTTGCAAATGTTCTTGTTTGGTAGTTTTTATAATGACCTTGGCATTTAAAAATAGACACATCCGGATTAAACTAGCTGTCAGTACAAGGAACTAATTTGAATGACTTTGAGAACTGATGCAAAAGAAATGGGTTAAGATTGTATATGACAAAGCCATTTTCTTAGAGACCAGCAGTAAGAATATCTACTGTAGGCTTAGTGTCAGAAACAACAAATAAGAAAAAAATCCATGTGTTCAACACAGATTGAGTGTGAGGAAGCCATGAAAAAGTGGTTTAGAGTATACTGGATAAGACACTTCTAATAGAAATTAGAGAGTAATGCCATTGTTCAAGGCTGTGCAAAAGCTGTATGCAACTTGAATAACTTCTATAGAAAATGCATGCCATGTGAAAAAGCAATATAGGTATACTTATTAGAATGATTAAGCGAACAGAGATGACTGTAAAAGAATGAAGCAGAACAACTTGTCTTGTTTGGTCTGGCAAAGGTAAGGCAAAGAAGGGGCATATATATGTGAGGATTAAAAAAACCTTAGTGGGGTATACACCATAGAAGAAAGACAGATATTTATGCTATAGGATAGTTTTAGCACCAGAAGAAATAAGCAAACTGGCTACTAATGCATTTATCTCAAAAAAAAAAATAAAATGCAAAGAAGTTGTATCCTCATTGTAAAGCAATTAGGTAAACTCCTAATTAAAGTGACTACTTTCAAGATGCAATTCAGTAAGATTATGAAGGGAATTCTGTAGGACAATAACTGCAAAAGAAGGGGATTAGGGCACAAGAACTAGACAGTCTTTTCTAGTATTAGACTCATAATTGTGTCCAAGGAATAAATGGTATTCTCAGTGTATTATCAATGTAATGCATTTTCAAGTCCCAGCATAATTTGGATTAGTGATAAAGGAAGATAAATAGCTGATTATGATGCACAACCTAAGAAAGTGATATGGAGTTTATGTATGTTTTAAATTTTACTTTTTTACTTATTTAAATGTATGCTTTTTCTGATTGCAACATAATCAGTTTTGATACAAACTGATAAGTTGTATCAAAAGTTAAGTTAATATTAAGTTGATAATTTTTGCTAATTTTTGCTAATTTGGGGGGGGAAAAGTAATTTTGTTGCCCTATAAACTATCTATATGTAGGTTTGTGTCAAAATATCTGAAAGACGTATCAATCATATATTGAGTTACTTTGGTTCTTGACAAATCATAATTCAGACAAACCATAATGTTTGAAATGTCCTTGCTTGATAGCATGCCACCACAGTCAGCAGCCATCATAAATGGAAAAGACTGCAATGCCAAACTGTTTTGAATTAATTAACTTGGTATCCCATATGTCATAACCAGATAGAGAAAATAGTTATGGCCGAAAGAGTATCTGTGATTTGGGTGCTTTTAGAAAGTTTCTGAGGGAAATCAAAATATTTAGTCTGTACTCAGGAAAATAGGATTTTTTTTTTTTTTAATTATACATCTGAAACCAATTAAATAACTGTAATTGTAATGAATAAGGCAATCTGCTGGATTCAGCTTTATATTTGTTGAAATAGAAGTTCATACATTGATTAGTGCAGTAAATTTAGTAGTCTCTTCAAATTCTTCATGAGTTCCACTTCACTGAAGGCATAATATTGACTTAATGGATAGATACTCTGCCATTTCCTAGAATCATTTTAGAGAAAATTGAGCCATGTCTAGATGGCTTTTGAAGGTCTCCAAGGATGGAGACTTTACCACCCCGCTGGGCTACTTTTGCCAGTGCTCAGTCACTCTCACAGTAAAAAAGTATTTCCTGATGTTCAGAGGGAAACTCCTGTATTTCCATTGGTGTCCATTGCTTCTGGTTCTTTCACTGGGCACCATGGAAGAGACCCTGACTCCGTCCTCTTTGCACCCTCCCTTCAGGTATTTATATAGATTTATATAAATTGATAAGATCCCCCTGAGCCGTCTCTTCTCCAGACTGAACAGTGCCAGCTGTCTCAGCCTTTCCTCAGGGGAGAGATGCTCCCGCCTGTAAATTGTCTTTATGGCCCTTCATCGGTCTCTCTCCAGTGTGTTCATGTCTCTGTTGTACTGGGTAGTCCAGAACTAGACACTGTGCTCCAGGTGTGGCCTTGCCTGTGCTGACTAGAGAAGGAGCACCTCCCTCAAACTGCTGGCAATACTAATCGCCAAGGATGACTGTATTCTTTCACCTGTATATTTGTGGTTAATATACCTTTTTCCAAAGAGAGCAGCTTATATCCTCTTTCTTATCTCCAGCAGTAATCCTTTTAAAGACCTTCAGTTTATACAGTTCTCTAAATTCTATGCTTTTTTCAACAGTACGTATTTTATTTTTAATCCCAGATGCCTTTCATTTATCAGCTGTGTAATCTCAGCCCATAATTTTTTTCTGTTGAAGGCTTAATTATTTGCCCTTTATATCAGACCTCTTTTCAGTTAATTATTCAATCTTTGGCTCAGGTGTTCTATCTTTAGAATTATATTTTCAATATAACTTTTTCTCAGTCGCTGTCCTTCAGTTCCTTGACATTTGGCCAGCATTCTGGACGTGAAACTATATATACAATCTCTTTCCTAACATGCTATGTCTTTACAGTTCACAAGGAGTACAGTTCTGAATCATTTTCCCCCTCCTTTCAAAATTCTTTTTACCCGTTCTAACTTTCTTTTAATTGAAAGGATAAAAATTAATTCATTGGGTGGGTCTCTTTCTTGGCTCAGGGGATGCATCCTAAAATCAGAAGCAGTGACACATCAACTGCCTTTGAGGGAAATGATAAATTCATTCCCCTACATCACTTTATATGTTTTGGTCAAGTTCTCCATTTTTTACTTTCTGCTCAAGTGGAACATTAAAAAAAGAGTTATGTGATAGACATGCCCAGCCTTTCTGACTTCATTTTCTTCCTCCCAGTTCCATGCATGGAGTGTAGATGGTAGGTAGATTATTCAACAGTATTCTTTAGTAGAGTCCATATTTTAAACCAAAAGCTTTTTTAATGCTTATAGCACTTCAGAAATCACATGTTAATCCCTTTATTTATGGACTATGCAGTTTCACTGACCTATGATGGTGCTGATAAACCCTAATTCCTTATTCTCTCTGATTAACCTTGGATGCTGTAAACATCTGTTGACACATTCAGTGACATGACTGAATTGGACTGACTCCCAGAGAGTGACCATAAACCCCTTCCTGTAATGTGCTTTTACTGGAATAGAAATCATGAAAGGAGTTCAGAATTACTCAGTTCATACGTGCTAAACTGTAAGGGTTCCCCGTATTGACGACATCACTGACTCATTCAAAGGACAGCTCCATGCACAAAATGTCAATATTTTATTTCCAAGTCTCAGGTGGCTATTTTATGCACAAGCTCAAAAGCCAGCTTGTATAGAAAAAATGAAGCACTTTTAAACATTACAGCATGCTCTCTGTATTAGTTCTGTTGACCTGTCCTGGCAGGATATGCATTCTAGGCTGTTATTCAGAGCCGAATGTTGCCAGACATACCAGCTTTCAGACAAACAGCTGTATCCTGCATTTAAAGATACTGTCTGGGGGATGCCCTTATGTAGTGTTGTTAGAGTTCTAATACACCAGCTTTGTGTACGTCATCCTACCTTAAAACATTAAGGAATGGCAGTTTGATGTGACTTTTTTATCATTTCCCACACTTGCAATGCCCATTTCTGCCTAATTGCTTAGTCCAACATCCGGTAGAAAAAAGATGCAGGATATTGTTCTTTTCCTTAGTAGCTATTCTTCATCTCTTCAGTAACTTTTTGAAACCACTGGCTAACTTCTACCAGTTGCAGAGGAGAGAGAGTTTATAGGCACAGCAGCTGCTAAGGGAGAGACGCTTTCTCAGTTCCCTCACTGAAATGCAGATGAAATTGTAGTGAGTGATATTCACCGGGCTTTATGATTCCAATAACCGCTATAAGCTCACGTGTGTCAGCTGACAAATCAGACAAAATGTGTGCTACCTCTTATCCTGGCAAAAAGATGGATATTTTTGAGATCTGCAAATACTTCAGTGGTGAGGATTAAGGAATGTGTTAGGTACTGACAAGTATTGTGGTAGCTGAATTACAGAGAAAAGCAAAGTCCTGCATTTAGGATGGACATTATAAGGGAGGTGGAATTTTAATTCTAGGGAGCTGTAAATTAAGCTAGCTTCATTAACTGAAATATTTTATTACCAAATATTGGAATGTTTGGGGGTTTATATTAAAGTGAATAGTGTGTCAATCTGTAGTTATCTAAGCAGCAGGCTTTTCATTTTTTGATTCTGAAACACTTCAGAAAAAGGATGCTTTTTCTTTCATGTAAGATTTCATGTCTCTATTGATAACATAAGAACTTCCTGAAGTTAGTCTCTTCTGCTGACAACTGAAGACGTGATACCATCTTTTTTCTTTTTTTCTCAGTTGGGAGTAACTCCCATAAAACCTCTATAGTTGAGATTTTATAGTTTCATTTCTTAAGTTTAATTTGATAAATTAAACTTTACTCTGTTTCAGATGCATATACAAGAATAAAAAATGCATACAGTGTAATAGAATTAATCCTCATTGCTAAAATTATACTTGGCATTTTTAAAAAGAAGGCTCAGGGAAAGCATTTAAAGAAAGGCAACAAATACGCTTTTGCAAATAAAAGAAAAAGAAAAGAAAGCTCTGACCTTCAAAAACTTTCTTTTGAATATTTGGTTGGCTATGTGGACAAGCAGATGGACAGATTAGATGTTGATGAAGTGGTTATAACATAAACTTGTCTGAGTGATTGGTGAAACCATTAAAATCTCTTAATTTTTTTTCCTGTGATTTATGGCAGAAAAGAAAGCTAGACTATACTTGTGCTTATGACCAGTGAAAAGATCTTTCCTTCTATTTAGTGTCTGGAAGACAAGTTAGGTCATAAAGTATCAAAGACATTATTTTCCAGGACAGAAACTGGATTTTCATCTATGTTGAGTTATTATATGGAAAACATTACTTGGTAGAATTGACATTTGGGAAATCTGAAATCAAAAGTTTTGTATTTATCTTTGACTGGGCTGTCATTAATCACTGCATTTTCCTGATCCACATCTCTTCCCTTGTTCCACTAGCAGGTGAATGGTGCATCCTGCATCTTTTCTGTTACATTACAGTCCTTTTTGGTGGATAAAGTGCCTGCCCTGGGTGGCAGAATAAGTGTGCCTGTGTAAGGCATAAAACACAAAAAACATATGAACATTATAATGCTCAGCATGGTGTTACAAAGTTCTAATATCTTTGTGTTTAAATCCACAGTTTAGGTACTTGCTTACTACATATGCTGTATGAACAGAGTGATCAGAAACAAATCCCAAGAAACACTGTCAACTTTTCAAACCACTTGATTTGAGTTGGCTTTGGATAAAATGAAGTTTGCTATTCCTGTATCTTTTTCCTACTTCTGCTTAAAAAAAGCCATCATGCTGCTAGGGAGAAAAGTAAGAGCAAATTTTCCATTCAGCAACTATAGCCAAGCACCTTTTTTTTTTTTTTTTTTTCCCCCTAGGAAAGTTTTCTGTTGTCCCCTAGGCAGTTTTCTGTTGAATCTTTGATTGTTTGCATTGTGTGGTCTTATTACTGATTTGTCAGGTACCAGAATACAAGCCTGGAGAGAGTCTAGACTAGAGTCAAGACTAGAGTCAAGAACAAGAATAGAGTCTAGTTCAGTGCAAAGTGGGGACAGATATTCTCATTTCTGCCTCTCTACTGCTGTTGGCCAGAAAAGGACTTACAGGCCTATGTGATGAGGAAGTAGTGGAAGTAGCCAAAGGAAGGAAAAAGATGTTTGGTTCACTTCCCTACCTGATCATGCTGAGGTATTTCACGAGGCAGCGAGTATGGCAGTGACAATTCATCATTTCCCTTTGTAGCTTGCTATAAACTGGTACAAAACTCCCATAATACTTAGTAAAGTAAATAAAATGTGAAGTTTCTGATCCAAATAATGTGTCATAACTCCAAAATTTAGGAAACTGAGAAATTCTTCCTCAAATCACATGGTCAATTTATTATGAATTCACCAATGTCAGTCATTACGGTAAGAAATATTGAAATAATGACCTTGGTTTTTAGGTCTGATCAATATAGCTGATGAGATAGAAGAAGTGAAGAGGGTAAAAATATTCTCTAAATACAAAGGAACCTTCCAATTATGAACAGAATTGCATTTCTGCGTAATGTACTTTCCTAAAGTATTTCACAAATTTTGTCTAGCATTACATTTTGATTTATTTAAGTAGCATGATGAAATTGATTGATTTGCAATAATGATGTTAATAAATCAGAATAGGCAGCTTATAGGCTTCCTATTAATCAAAGCAAGCAGAGGCAAAAGAAAGAATACATTCACCATCATGGGATTCCAAAATCATTTTGCCAGCAGAAATAAATTTCATTAATTTAAACGACATTTTATTTTATCATACAAGATTAATTTAAGCTATAAAATTAATAGCTTTATTTTTCTTGTGTGATTGAAAAGTAGTGGATAATATGATCATAAACACACTTCTGATTGTCTCAAATCTAGTTACCTATGTTCCATATCAGAAAGCAAAACAGCAGAAAAGAAGTGGATGGAAATGTTGGTTTATGAAGTGCAGGACTTGTTTAGTCTGGTGTGAGTGGTTTTTTTTCCTCATGCAACATTCCTTAATTTTTGCATATTTAAATTGGTATTGCTATCCCATCTAGAAACATGTAGTCCTAGGAATTACAATAAATGTGCAGAAGAATTTGTTGTGAAAAAACCAAAACCAAACCACAACAAAAAAAGACCGAAAAAGAGAGAAGCTTATTTAAATAAAATTTAAATTTGTTTAAGAAAATACAACACAAAAGCCCTCTACCTAGTGAAACCATTGCACTTTCATTAATTGGAATTGCATATAATGAAAACATGGCAACATTTGTTTGTTCTCTTATGAATACCATGTTAGCATTTTCCTTTTTGACAGCAAATACATACATATGACATATTTTGATATCTCTCTGCCTCATATAGAAGCACATAGAATATATTACCATTTATCTTCATGAAAAATGTGTCTTAACATAATTTTACAAGATAATGAATAGACCAAGTTTAGAGCCATATTGATAGGCAGTGGTATATCAGAAAAGGAAATGTATAGAACTTCATATATGTTTTTTCTGCTGATATAACTGTGCTTGTAATGACTGTGGTACACTTGAGCCCTTAAGTAATCATTAGTCTGTGGTAGAACTAATTATTGCTGTTTTGGGGTAAGAAAACCATTTCTAATTCTTGACTACAGAGCAGAGTAGTACCACATTGTGGAGTTGGGTTAGACCCTGACGTGGAGCAAATGGCAAAAATGAGGCAACGGAAGGAACAGTAAAGATAAGTGATTAATTTATACTGAAGTTGGACTGAGACACAATTAATGTAAACCAGATTTTGCGATATGTTAGTTGGAAGGGAGTGCTCTGTGGAAAGAGGAATTTTTGGCTGACAGTGGTTCATGTAGAATCACAGAGAACATTCATGGAATAGAGAATACGGATTGAGAAAATAGTAAGGTTTCTTTGAGCATCCAAAAGATGTTTGTGCTGAAGAAGCTATTGGAAGAAGTAATAGTGAACCAAGAATAGTCTGAGACTTTGGGAACTTCTTTTCCCTCTGTAAGAAATTAGTAATAATAATAAAAATCTTGAATAGAGCTGGAAAGAATCCCTAAACAAAGCATAGAATGATCTGCTTAGTGCAAGTTACACAAACAGGATTTTGAGATTCATCCAACTCTATAACACTTGTTGGTGCTGTAGGACATCTGTATCAGAATTATAGTTTCAGGAATTAATTGTTTTGCTGAGCAGTGCTGTGTAATTTAATTGAGGTTTTTTTGCGGGTAACTAATATTGAAGGTGGTCAGCCTTAAGGCAGACAAAGCACAAGAGAATATGGAGTAAAAAAAAGTTGTTCTGGGAAACAGGGTAGAGGTCTTCATAAGTCATCACAAATTTTTCTTCAGTCTGATTAAGGCAAAGCTCTGACACCAACATGGAAGTGTTTTCTTGGATAAATTAGCCAGGTAATGGCAGTTTGGGACTGCATGAGAATGGATTTGCTGTACTTGACTGCAAATATACACAAGTAGTAGATACCTGACTGTAATCCTCTCCATGGTAAATGTGTCTTTTGCCTTCAGTTGCTGAAAATGGCCAGTGCTTTAAACAGGTATTCATGCACTCAGTGTTAAGAACATTTGAGTTACTCGGTGACTTCAGGACAACTGTTCATGACAGAATGGAGCCCAAATGTAAAGTTAGCTTTCTATTGTGTTTATGGAGCACAAAGTCCAGAGGATATCACTTTTGGTGTTAGCTTTTGCCCTTTTTATTGTAAATCCATAATAATCTCAAATTAGGTAAGAAAAATTGTCATTTTTGTAGTAGGTTTTTGAAAAATTCAGTCACCAGTAAAGTGAGGGAAACTTCATTATTCACATGTATAGATGATTTCACAAACCCCTTGAGGATTTGCAGGTATGCTTCCTAATTATTGGGAAACTTACTGTACTGCCTCCTGCTAACCCCACTTCAATCACAAGGCTTCAAAAATTAGTAATCAATTAAGATTTTACTTTAGAGACAAGCTTGCTTCCTATTCAATTATTCCTAGCTCATAAAAAATGTGCTGACAAGTGGTCGATTCATATCATTTATGAGCCTGCCAAAAGCCCATGCAGCAAGCACAGGGAAGGAAGATATAAATTGAAACCATGTGCTCTAACTCCACAATATAATTAGATAATTATCCAGAACACTAATGGTATAAATGTACTTTGTGAAGCAGTAGGTGTCACACTATGGATATTCGTGCCTTGGGAATTGGTCTGTTAGACTCTTGGAAGTGAAGTCTGCAGTGCTGCCATGGTGTCATTAATAGTATCTGCTGTTTAGTTATGATCTTCAGGACCTTGGATTTCTATAAGAGCATTAGAATTTCTTAATAGCAGTCAGTGAAGAAGCAGGGCAGGACTCTATACCACACATAAACTGTAAGCCTGAAAGAAGACCCCAGAGAAGTTGACGTTGATTGGTGTGGATCATACCCATATAGGTAACTTGTGAATGACACCTGTGTTGTGTTTCTTCCCAACTACATGAATAGAAATCTATTGTTGAGAATTAGAGTACTGTACTGGATACAGTTATTCTAGCCGCCTTCACTTTTTTCCCTGTGCATCTGAGGATCTGTAGCTTTCCCCATGAGATCCACAGATGTGGCTTCCAAATTCAGATACTCTCTGTTGCCTCAACTTTCATCTCTCTTGGTTAAGCAGTTTTTCACTGTATGTAATGAATTTAGTACAAAGTTTAGACCACAATGGGAAATACTATATTTAGTAATACACATTCAAACCTAAAGTATTCTTCTAGGTTTTGTGGTATAGCAAAATGAGATGAGGGGTTGTCTTTTTAATAGATACCAATGTAGCCTCTCTGGTGAGAGAACTATACAAATCTGCCCCCACACTAGCCCCACTATGTTCCCCCAACAACAAATGACTCTTGTCCCAGAGGAGATAAGCAGCTTGCCATGTTTCTCTTTACTAATAGTTGTCCTGTTTGGTAGATCTCAACTTCCTTTCCTTTCAAATGATCCAATCAAACAACATATCATAGAGAAATTGCTCTCAACTTATATTTCATTTTAATGTTAGAAGTTTCTATTTATAAGCAGATAACTCCCCCCCCTCCTTTATAGCAGAATTTGCAACAGATAGGAATGCATGTGATATTTAACTTTTTTTTTTTGAGAATGTAGTGCTGAATGACTTTTTAGTCTTTCTATGCTAATAAAATGGGTTTTTTTTTCACAGAAAAACCCCATATATATGCATTCGGTGATTATATGAATGCATGTGATGGGTTTGTCAACCACTCTAAATTCAACTAGTTCACAACAAACCTGGGTAACTGAGGGGGAAGCTGGTTGCTTAATGTTGTTAATAATTTGGCATAAAGTAGGATCATGAATATCTTGACTTTACATTTCAATCAATTTGATAGTTTTGTGATTGAAAACCCCATAATATTTGAAAATCCAGAAATTAAAATTGAGAATGAAATAATTTTTCAATAAAATTTAGATATTAACAGACTTCTATATTTTTATTACCCCTTACAGACTTTAAGCATATATGTCATTGCCATTGATAACTGTTTACATATATACATACACACACACACACACACACACACACCCATAAATCCATTTAAAATACTTTGGAATCATCTAGTTCTTACCTGGTTTAGTAAAATTTCCAGTCTTAACACAACAGAATCGCTTCAGTTCAAGTAATCTCCGTCTTAAAATACATCTGCAAAGAAAAGTCTCCTTACTTGCTGGCAAAGCTTTCTCAAAGAGAATTTCAAACGAGACTCAGAGCTAATGAGCCTAACAGAGACCTTGTGGTTAATGGTGAGTCTTTGTGGCCGAGTCTGGTATATACGAAAATGTATTTATGTAGGCTTTTACTGTCAATTCTTTCATGAATCATGGAACTGATTTTTGTATCTTTGAAACTAAACTTAAAAGGCTCATACAACAGTTTAAAGCATATGTTTCATTCTGAAACAAACTTTATGCTGAGCTTGAATGGTCATTACTGACAATTGTCTCTGGCAGAAAAAGGAGAAAGAGGTTTTTTTTCAGTGATGTAGTCACACGTACATAGCTTAGTAATCCTAGGGTTCCAAAAATGTGTCTGATTTCAATTTTTTGAGCAGGGAAATCCCTTTTTATGTATAGAAAAAGTACTTCAGTGTTGCTGATGTATTTTTATCATAGAATCATAGAATGTTTTGGGTTGAAAGGGACCGCTAGTGTCCACACATGTCCAGTCATGTCTCCAGGTGCCCCCACACACCTCCCCACTCGTGCCCACTCATGTCCAGATGTGTCCACCCGTGTCCACACGCCTCCACACGTTCCCACTCATGTCCACATGTATGTCTGGGCATGTCCACGCACCTCCTCTCATGCCCACTCATGTCCAGACGTGTCCACTCATGTCTGCACACG
>KL258888.1:0-17601 GCA_000699545.1 Podiceps cristatus | reverse complement strand
CTGCTTAAAAGGGTTTCTTTTGCATTACACAGTATAAGAAAATCAGCTGATCAAATTCAGCCAAATTGAGACATGCATGTAAAAGTGATTTTGTAAGGCAGGAAAATTACAATACGCCTTTCATCCCTGAAGGATCCCTCCACAGTTTTGAGGTATACATATATACAACTAATGAAGCACTTCCACATCTGGGGAGACAGCTGCAACCATTTGGATCAAGGAACACTACAAGAATGCATAATATAAGCAGACAGAGGAAGAATTTTGTCAAAAACTACCAGAGCAAATTCCTGCCATTACAAAAGCGCCCTGGCATCATTCAATGGAAATGGATGGTATGCAAGAATCTTTACAGTTGGTTTTTAAGTTCTCATCTGAAAAACCCTACATGTACATACAGATTAAACTGCACTAAATTCAGTATTTCCACCTTCAGAGAGATGAAAGGTCAGTTCAATCCTGCCCAGATTCAAACCTGTTGTTCCAAGAAGTCTAGGTGCTTAGATGCCTAAACCATCCTGAAGGGATGGTGTCTATCACTGACTAGCTTTGCTTTCCGCTTAAAAAATTGAGGGGAAAAAAAAAAAAAAAAAAAAAAAAAAAGAAACTGCTGCTGACATCAATGCTTGTTGATTTGTTTTCTCATCAGAAGTTTAGGTTTAAAAGTATTTGCACAAGGTTTGGCCATTATATAAAGGTGAGTTGAAGAAAAATCTGTTTTGTCCAAAATCAAAACACATACGTCCTCCTTCTTTTCCTTTTTCTTCTTCCTGGGGTGAGAGTCAGATTCCTGGGAGGGGGCATTGAGCTCGCTGGAATATTCTCGTATTAAGACTTCAATGGCCCCTTTAATTATCTGATCTCTTCTCTTTGTTTCCTCATCGAGTGCTTCATCATCATCATTTGTCGTCTCTGGTCTGGAGTTCTAAGGAAAAATGGCAAAATAACAGGAATCAACAAATTGAGAATAATATTAGTTTTGTTTCAGAAGTTCACCTTTGATCATCACATTCACGCCCCTACAGCCTTTACAAAAAAAAAAAAAACCAAAAAAAACCAAAACCACACAAAACAACCAACCAACCAAACCCCACAAAAAAACAAACTACCTACAGGTAGTTATCAGTTGCATTATTTTAGTCAGATCTTTTCACACTGGCAATACCATAGGGACCACATAGTTTTTCATGTAGAATGGCTGCAGAGAGCAAGTGTAGGATTGCATAATAAAATAGAACAGATAAATGGTGATTAAGGTGGTAGACAGGAAAAGAGAAAGTGCACGCACGCTCACAGAAAGGCAATCACTACAGTCCAGCTCTTGGTCAAAGGTTTCTGCCTCCAGAACTTCAAGTCATTTCAACAGCAGTTCCTCAAAGCCTTCTACTGAAGTCTCATGCAATACAAATGTCTACCTATAACTTTCAAGCTGCAACTTAGATTGGAGAACTATATTAAAAAAATATTGCTAGGGAAAACATTGCTTGCACAGCAAACATTTTCTTATTATTGTTGATTAATTACTTGGTAGTTCCTCATCTTTTTGCCCCTTTCCACCTTGTAGGGAGGAAAGGAAACACACACAAAATGCATTTCACTAAATGTTACGTGAAAGGGTAGAACAATGATCCGCATACTGAGCAAGGCAGCCCACCTCTTGATCCCCTGAATCTTTTAGAAAAATGGAATCTCACCTGAGAATCCAGCTGTGTATCCAGTCAAGCGATAGGTGGTGGGTGGAGTGAGGGGGAGGGAAGGGTCTGATGGAGCAGCAGCTAAGAATGAGGGGGAAGGGAGGATTCAGTTGGAGCTGAAGAGGCTGCCAGGCCAAGAAGGAGCAGGCTGAAAAGAGCTAGAAGGCAGTGACAGGGAGTGGAACTGAAGAGGTCCAGGGAGAAGTAGTGATCAGGGAGAGGAGCTAATTAGATAAAGGTTTGCTTGATGTGTCTCTCTAAGAAACCGTGTTGCAGTGTACCCGTTTGATTTCTTAATAAAAATATTAAAGAAAAAAGTTGCAGCTTTTGGATGTGAGTGGCATCAGCACACCAATGACAGTATGAAAGGAATCACAAGCAGTATGATTACAATACGCTTCACCAATATGCCTCGGCAATTCACAGCCTTTCTTTGCACCAGCACAAATAAACAAAAAAAAAACCCACCCCACATTCGGAGCTAATCTCACTCTACAGGTCAACAGAATCAGCATATACTGTTGTCTTCCCCAAAGCCACAAACCCTACCTTCTGCTTTATTACAATCAATCCCCAAGATTGACTGTACCCCACAGGAGCCGACAGAAAACAAGATTCATGAGAGAAATGTACAAGAACACTGATGCTTTAAGCTTGTTTATAATACCAGCTAGGAAACAAGGAAGCATGGAATGGCAGGGGCAGTCAAATCACACCCTTACCTAGGTAACAGCCAGTACATTACTCCAAAACCCATGAAGGTAGTGCTCAGCTTTACTGAGCCATTGCTCAGTAATCCCATACACTGGGTACACAGTCAGAAATGTGTCAAGTACTTCGAGTCATCATTATGCCTCTAGTTCTCATTAAATAAAAGGAAATAAAAGTACTTGTGTTCCCAACTGTATTTTACATACCTTTAAGAACAATTCCAAATTGGAATTTTAAAAGTTTCCCTGCTACAATTTGATTAGTATTTTTAGTATTCTGAACAAGACCCTCTTCTCACTTTTGTTTTACAGAAAATAATTAACTACTATCTCAAGGCATATGTAGAACTTTAAAATAGTTAGATATCAAGCCCGATGACTTGATTGTGATGTGAAATACATCATTTTAGCAAAGAGATACATAAACTAATTTTAATGCAAACTTGACAGTCAAGCATCTTTGTATCTCACAAGAATTCAACATATCAAATATCTGCAATTATTCCAGAGCAGATCCTTAGCTCTAGAAAGTATTGGTACAAAACAATTTCCCCATCTACTAAGTATTTGTAAGCTGCCCGCTGCCTAATAACTGCATCATCTACTGAATAATCTACTTCTTTTCATCAGTTCTAGAAGATCGTCAGTGGAGGGGAAAGAAACTCCAATTCTCCTCAGACAGCTGGTTTACAGACACTGACAGAGTAACAATCACTTCTAAAGTTCATATATTTTTAAAAGTTTCTAAACAAAAATGAAGCAACAAAATCGTAAGGTATAGCACTTATTACTACACTTCAGAATGAGTTACAGAATTAATTATAGAGATTCAGTTGCAGCTTACAGATAACTTTGAATGCTGATGAATTAAGAGCTTACACTTCACTGCCTTTGAACTTATCTTCAGATTCATTAATGTGATTCTGGCAAAATCCTAAAATGATTTAAGGGCAAAGACAAGAATGAAAACTAAGAGTGACCCTCATATTCTGATCTAGCAAGTACATTACATTGCCCTCCCACCAAAATAACACAAGTCACATATTATATACATACCCCATTAGAAGCCTTTTTCTTTGCTTTCCATTCATCTAGCTGAGCCTTTGTCTTTGCATCAACTTTGACCAGCAGCTTCTTCTCTCCAATCTGGAGGTCATGGAGTAGTCTCAGTGCTCGTAGTGTGGATTCTGGTTCTTTGTACTCACAAAATCCAAAGGCTGAAATGGATGATTGAAATGAAAAGTAAAAGTGTTAAAACTCTTCGGGTAATTTACTTTGTGTCAAAAAAAAAAAAAAAAGAAAGAAAAGAAAAAAAAAGAAAGAAAGGTTTTGAATCGATCAACCTGGAACATAGGCACTTTTTTTTTTTTTTTTAAATCAGTAGCATACAGCAATAAAAATTCAAAAGGATCATTCACTGCATTAGTATTTGATATAACTAGTGGCACAGTGAATAAGGTGAAAGCAATACATACATTGTAGATGCCCCATCCCTGGAAACATTCAAGGTCAGACTGGACGGGGCTCTGAGCAACCTGACCTAGTTGCAGATGTCCCTGCCCATTGCAGGAGGTTGGACTAGATGGCCTTTAAGGTCCCTTCCAACCCAAACCATTCTATGATTCTATGATTGTTTGTAAAGCTTTTGACATGTCTGTCTTAACTAAGGAAATGCAGTCTACATGAACACACGTCTCAGGTGGATTTGCAATTGCCTGAAGACCAAGAATATCAATCAACAGCTCACTGTTAACATAGAGGGATGGGTATTCCAAACTAGGTTCTTCACTACAGTTACAGAAAGTTATAAAGTGGTTTATTTTGCTCTCATAAATGAGAAGAAGTATGATATATAAGAAAACTGAAGAAACTGAATTGCATTAAAAAAACCAAACCACAAAACACACACACACAAAACAAAACCAAACCCTAGGGAAGATATGAAAACACTAACAGCAAAAAATAGTAACCAAAACTGTTTCCTGTATGCACTGGAGAAGGGTCACAAGAAAAAAATAAGTCAGTTCAATCTGATGATAGGGAAGGAAGATAAATTTTACAACAGGAAAATATCCTTAACAGAGAAGGTTAATACATGATAATGGAAGAGACTATTAACAGTGTTGCAAACATGCTCCTTTGGATGCTACATCCAAACTGGTAAACCTTTCTCAAGGATGGTCTGTAAAATTCTGATTGAGTCTCAGAACAGAAAGGTGACCAAAATTAAGCCTTCAAGACATTTTCCCATTTAACCTTCACCATTTTTTTTGTTCTGTCTTCATTCCAAGGACAGAAAATACTAGCCCTTTACTATTAAGAATTTAGCAGTTAAGTATCATAATATGGTATCTTAAAATGTAAAAGTATTAAGATTAGCAATGCGTCAGACATCTGAAAAGCTGCCAGGTTGTAAAAACAAGAGTCTGACTAGAGATTTTAAAGTATGAACAATTACCTTGAAGTTTTCCAGATGCCCCTTGTACTCTCTTCCAACTCAAAACCAAGCCACATTTCTGCATTAAAGAGAAATATTAAATATTATGTTCAAAACATTACAAAAACTTAACCACTTTTTGCAAAAGATGACACATAAAAACGGTAAACACTACTAAAAATAAAATGTCTATGTTCACTGACATCTACAGCTTAAAAAAGCTGTACTCCTGACTTAGAGACTTCAAACTCAAGTGAAATGGACTGCTATTCCAGTGAGTGGGACTAACTCCGCTATTAATTTCAATCTACTACTTGTGAGTCATTACTCCATTCATCACACAGAAATTTAACAAGCAGTCCGCTGTACTTACTGCTAGAAGCTGCCGTATCAGCATGTCCGAGGCCTTCTCAGAAATGTTGCCTACAAAAACAGTGGTGGTGGGACCACTGTTTTCATCGTTTTCTTTGTTCTTTAGGCCAGGATGTTCTTTTCTGGCTCCCAAATGTTTTCCAACCATAGACACTGTGGTAGGAACTAATACCTAGAAAGAGGAGGAGAGGGTGTAAAATAAAGTGTTGGGTTGTTTGGGGGTTTTGTTTGTTTGTGGTTTTTTTTGCCGTTGTTTTTGTTTGGGTTTTTTTTTTGTTTTAATTTAAATCTGTAATATGAAGAGTTAAGGATGCACATGTATTTCAAAATTAAATATTCATACAAACCTTAGTTAGGCTTATGGAATAAGACACCAATAAGTGGTTCAGGCTTTAACACTTTATACGCACAAAAAAGACCACCATTTTCTGGCAAAGACAGACAGGAAAAAAAAGGTGTACCTGAACATGGCTACTAGAAGATCTTAAGGTAAGCATACAGTAACATCATGTATTATTTTTTCTACAAATAATTTGCAATATTTGAGTCAGTGGAAGTTGAAGTACCTTACCTAACAGTGTAAAAAGCAAGCTGCAAATAGAAAAGTAATTCTGACTCAAAAGCCTTCAATGGACACATGACAGGTCTTAAAACTTTCAGAGAGTGAACAAACACTAATGCTTTATTTAATCAATACACAACCCAAAGCCTCTTTGGGTTAAGGAGCTAACATTATGTAAAATAAACCGTACCGATAGGCACAATCATCTCTTCCATTTTGCTGCACCTCTCTCCTTCCACCTAAGATTTAACAGTACATATGCACCGAGTCCCTCTTCTCAAAACACCCTTCTGGAAGTGTCACTTAATAAAAGTTATTTTAATCAGAAAACTGAATAATGCATTTCTTCCGGTATCTTTGTCTTAAATACAGTGGTTACCAGGAACACATCCTCCTGTAACAGATAATACATGCTATCAAAAAATTCAGTATTTTGGGTAATTTCCCTTGCACAAAATCGTAGAAATAGTAATTCACCTTGAAGCCAAGAAGTAACCTTTGTATTTTAAAGAGCACCTTTTTCTGCCCTACAATTCATAAACCTTCCTTCCAACTAGAAATTAGTAAAACAAGGAGACCTTTCTCTTTTAGACCCGAAGCCTAAATCATTGTATTTGAGAGAAGTACATCATCTTGCAAGAACAGTAATTGCTTTACCTTTGCAGCTAGCAGCTCCAAACATTACTTCAAACCTTGTCTGGGTCAGAAATTAGCATTATATTTGCATAATGTTTGCATTTAAAGTGAAGGATTTCCTTTCATACTAGAAATTCTGATGAAATAGAGCAAAACAAAAATAGTGTTGATATCTACTAAGTTTTACTCTCCATTTTATTTAGCTATCATCTCATCCCCACTGTAATACTTACAGTTGGAGCAGGAGCCATAATGCCCATTGGTACAGGAATCATAGGGGTCCCTGAGAAAGACAAGACATTAATATTAGTCTGCTCTGTTGAGATTACTGACAAATAGAAATAAACTCATTGCAGACATGATTTTCAAACCAGACAGCAATTTTGGTCAAATAAGAATTTCACAGTACTCGTTACCACTAATTCTTTAAGCATTCAAGCCTAGCCTGAGTAAAGTAACATAGCACGTGCATTCTGGTCACTTTTATCATAATACCATTTGAACTTTGTCACAAACACATCTATTTTCAAAGCACATTCAAACCACACTATTGTTGTAGAAGACAGCCAGGTGATGAATGAGGCAGGGAATTCCATAAATAGAGAGCAAAAGCAGTTGAAGTCCTACAGAAGGTAATCTCATTCCTGTCTTGCTCAATTCTCATAGCAGAATTGATTCTGCATACAGCTTAGGGATGATGTCCTATAGAGAATGTCAGCAGGCTTCATGCCACTATTTATGGAAAAGCTTAATAAAGGTGGCATAGAAAACCTCAATCCAGAAGCTCCCTATCTGCTCAATAGTTGACTTGGCAGTCTCTAAAGTTTAATCTAAAATAGTATTTAATCAGGTGAAACCATGCAATACCCTCTTTCCCACTACTAAATTCACTGACACCTTTAAGTATGATCATGTGAGCCAATATCTAATCATAATAAAGGCGATTTATCTTTCCAGACCAGCTGTCAGAGGAAGTTAAAGATATTAAGTGAATGGATTTCAAAACTACTTGCTGGCCAGTAAAGACATTGAGACTCAAGAACAGTGAAGTCAATCTCATGTTCTTCAGAGAAATACCCTCTATGGATCCTAGATCTCTTTTTTCATTCTAGAAAACAAAACAATCCACTTTCTTCATCTTTCAATCCTTCCCTTTTGATTCTTCCCTTCTCCATCTCTCTTACTGCTGTATTCATAAGCTCCTAACCAAACTGCTGCAACCTGCTGTTCCCGGGACTTGCTCTCCATTAAACAACACTTACTTAGTCCTTAAACAACACTTCTCCTCAGACATCCTCTCCAGCTTTCTCCTCACCCACTCATTTTGCTTTGATTCCATCATTTATTTTCACCATCACTCAATCCTCTTCCTCAGTCCCTTCATATGAAAGTCCTACTACCTCCCAGCCCTCCAAACTGCTCAAAGAATCAAAAGGTGTGTATTGCTCTCCCATACTCTCAGGTTTAAGGCACCGTAACATCTCACAAACTGGAGGAACTACTCCAAGACAAGACTCAGGTTGTGTAGCCCTGTAACTATTATAATTATCATGATGCTGAACTTGGATTTTAAAGTTCCAACTCAGTAAAGATACTTGTGTTATCACTGACAGTCCTCTGAAACTATCAGTTAAATGCTCAACAGAAGCCAAAACAATCCACCAAAACATTGGGCATCATCAGCAAACGTGCTAATAATCAAGACCACAGGCATCATTTAGCTGCTATACAAAAACCTGGTGTACGTATACCTTGACTACTGCCTACATACCTGGTGTCTGCAACCCAAAACCAACACGCAACCTTAGAGAAGAGCAACTACATGACTTACACGTTGAAGCAGGTGCTGTACTAGGAAAGACTCTACACTCAGACTGCTCAAGTGTGGAGGTCTGCAAGGCATGGGACACAACCGAGATGTACAAGACAAGTCGCCGCCCAACCCCCATATCAGAACTGGGGCAGGAGTGGGACAGCAGGCAATGAGTTTAAAGACAGACATAAGAAAGTAGGACTTTACACAGTGGTTAAGGAACTTCTTAAATTTGGTACAAGAGTCAACAATGAAGACAGACAGTATCAGTAGGTTCAAAAAATATCAGTGTTCATGAATAACACATTCAGAAAAAGATAAAGGAAAAATGAAAGATCATACTCGAACATCCCTAGCACTATAGTTGTATGAGGTAACAGACTTAGAAAGTATGTAACATGCCCACCCTAAATATCATCTTGTATTCCCACTGCCCAGACAATGCATCAGGCTACACAAACTGCTGGTCTGACCCACTACAGCATTTCTTACATACAAATCATAATTTTTTAGATCTTAATGGTATTCAGTAATCTTCAGAGGTGACAAGAGTTATCAGAATCACCTCCTCATCAAATCTTCCACACTTAGATGGAAATGCTAGAACTTCTTATTTTTAACAGTCACATTTTTAAGCAAAGCAGAAGACCCTTCCTAACTTCATTCTTACACAACCAAACTGTTGCAGCTGAAACTTTTAAAAAAAAATAAAAATAAAAAAAAAAAAATAGGCTGAGTTAAGATAACTAGAACATGAAATTTTGGGCAAACAGCTAGCTAAAGATAATATTATAAATCACTGAAATTGTGGTCTTACATATGGAATAGCTTCAGAACAGACCTTCACAAAGTCACTGTGGCACTTTTGGCATTTTTCAACTCTATTGACACACTTATGCTACAAAATGAGAGAACCATATCCTCTACGCGTTGAAGTATTTTATCTGCATAGGTAAACAAATCATGTTTCTAGTGTGCAGAGAAAGTTTTGATTCTCACCTAATACCAAGCTCCTCCACTCTACATACTGTTTGGATTACTAATACTGAAACAAGACTATATAAAAAGTCAAACACAGCAAAAGAACAAAAATATTTTTGTGGCACATCTTAAGAAGCAAATGTTCAGAGCTGAAATTTCTATCAGGCATTTTAAAATATTCTTCAGGAAGTTATTTTTGTAAGTAACTGGTGGTTTTCACTCTAGTATATATAAACTAAAACTAGTAAAGATAAGATGTATGGTTTTTAAATTTAATTTTTGATGGCAGAATAGATAACATCTCATGGATCTCCAGGAAAAAAACTTTAGAAAAATGAATGCAAGTAAAGATTAGCCTGATGAATGGATGTGCACAAACCATTCCTGAGTTCAGCCATCTGGTTTCTGAATGCCTTTATTGTCTACAAAACACTTGTGCACAACACAGCTTAAGACCATATAGGCAAGAGTTATTTTCTGCAGCCCTTGTGATGAATTTTAAAGGGGTAATTGTCTGATGTATCTCTCTCTCCTGCTCACTCTGTGGTCTCCTGCCTCCAGTCGCTGTTACCTATACTGGCAACGTAGAGAAAGAAGGTGGTTCCAGACCAACGAATTAAAGTCTCAAGGAAAAACAAAACCAACAAAAAAACCCCTCAAAACAACAACAAAAAAAACCACAATGCAAAAAAACCCAAAACAAACAAAAAACACAAAAACCCACCCCACAAACCAAAAACAAACCCAGAGGCTGATCTTACACATGAACAAAGAAAAAAATGTAGCATTGATTTTGGGAAGAAGGAATGAGGAACATAACAGTAAATTTGCAAGATGTCTGGAGGAAAGTACGTAAGAAGCAAAATAAAAGAAAGTGGCACTTATAAAAAGTGGAGAAAAACAATGCAAGAAGTTGGACCTTCTCTGAAAGTTACTCCTATGTTTTCACACCACACATACTCAGCGTACCCAAGTGTTTTCAAATATTACAACGGCTTATTTGAAAGGAATTGAAAATCATAGTCTACTGTCAAAACAGTGGCTCTTAGAATACCTAACGGTAACAAAAATCACCACCAAACTTCAGTCTTGAAAAAAAGCTCCAAGACAAAGTCGGGTATTGTCTCTAATGGTTTGATTTCTGGTCAGAAGTAAGCAGCTTTTGCTAGATGAAAAGGAGCTTGCTCACATGACACAATCTGTGGGTAAACTAGAAGGTCACTTGCAATGTACACCAGAGTTACTGAAACACATTAAGAGCCAGTAACTTTTGTAAATAATACAATTCAGAATAATTAAAGGAAAGTTATTTCTACACCACTTCCATATACTAATATAACTTACCAGGAGGTACAGGCGGAGGAAAGCCAGGAAACTGTGGAGGTGGGATCCCGGGTGGAAGTGTTGGGATTCCCATAGGAGGGCGATTCAAATGAGGTGGAAAAGACATTCTTCCAGTCACAATCTGTCAAAAAAGATAAAAAAGGAAACTTGTAATAGTCAGTTCCCAAACATGAATTACAAAAGTAGTGCAAATGATAAATGTCTATAATGATTTTAAATCTTTATATGGACATTCAATTACAGAAAAACTGTTTTTAACTCTCCTTCCCCAGCTATCCATTAAGTTACAAATGTAGTAGAAGTCGTCTTTTGACAACGAAAAACAGCAGTTCTACAAAAATGTTTCAGAATGAAATAAAAACCAAAATTGTATGTGACTGCTCATATCAATGGTTTACAAGAAGTGAGAATTAAATAGCATTTAACAGTTTGTACAGTTTCGTTAAAAAAGCTATCTTTGCAGTATCTGAAAACAGAAGTAATCACGTATCACATTTTCAATAAGGAAAGTACTTCTCTTGTACAAGAAACGGTCACACACAATACAACTGTGGAACAAGATGACAAAGAACTGGGACATCCTGATACTCAGCATTAACGGAACCGTATTTAAGACGACACTGAGGAGATCCCCAAATTCTAGCACGGACACAGTTAAAAGCTTGAAGAGGGTTCTCTGATCTATTTTTAACTTCCCAGTTCACACCTCTTCTAGAGCTCAACTTGGAGGACAGCCCAAGAGCTGAGTCAATATGCTACCACAGAGAGTAAAGATTGTTCTAACATCATTTGCTATTCAGATGGTTGTTATTATTATATGCATATTACTGACCCTGTAACAGACACCACCCAGTAATAAAACACTCGAGATGACTCTTAACACAACTAACAGGGAATGTATACTTGCTTCCAATATCATCCCAGCAACCTTATCTAATCAAGTCTTCAAAAAAGGTTGGCCCTTGGTTATTAAAAACCAAAACTGGTCACCAGTATTACTCCTGAGCGCATAGGTGCATTCACACTGCAATAAGGAAGCACTAGAGGACCTTCAAACACCCTACGAATGGCAGACACCATATCACAAGCAACAAGAGTCCAGTCAGCTGTCTGTGCAAATGTCTGTGATTCTCAAGGGACCGTACAAACTGCTTTACAACCTACAGTACCACATCTTCACTGCAACTGTTTTCCAAACAGGCAACTATGAGTCAAAATCAAAGCAGGCAGCCTTGAGAAAGTTATGATAAGCAAAATTCTGATACATACAACAGAACTGTAGGTCATAAAACGCTTTCCCCAGCTTCCTGGCACTGAACACACAAGAAAAAGGAAATGAGCTTTGCTGGAGACAAATGTCCCTGCCGTACACGTACACGAGCAAGCAGTTAATGACAGTCTTAAATACTACAAGTAAGAGCTAATAATATTTGTACTCTATCATAACAGCAGATACATTTGAGAGAGCTAAAAAGTTGTAAGAGAATCATGTAGCAAAAGTTTATTGTCATGGAGTCTGGAAACTACTATGAGAGATACATGTATATAGTGGACTAGAGAGGATGAAAAGGAAACCCAAAGGTATTTAGTAACACCTTTGAATATCAGAGCTTATCTACTCTGGTATAAAAACACATATATGACCTTATAGCGTAATTCACTCAAAGACACATTTACAATTACATCAATTACAAGAGGTTTGTGATGATGGCATTCATGAATTGGCCCCAAAGGGGGTTCATCAACATCTCACCAGAAGAAAAGATAAACACTCCTGTGACACACAAGGTCTAAGATGGTAGGAGAAACAAGAGTGTAAATGCAAACATCCAACAGTTCAATAAAGATTATTTTATGCAATATAATAAACAAACACACACACACCCCCTTAGAATCCATATGCCTAAGAACACACTTCTGTCATTCTTGAATTTTTAAAACTGAATGGGCAAAGAAAAGCAGCAAAGGTGAACTGACAAAATATTGTATTTGAAAGAACATTGTTTATTGTCTCTTCAGACTACAGGCACATCAAACATTCCTCTAAAATCTGAAACTTACATGGTATGGAAGGGAATGGAACTCCCTTATTTGCCTTGGTATCACTATTTGAAAATTTTTCACACACACACTTTTTTCCCCCGCCAATGGTCCTAGGAAAGGTAGAAAATTAAGATCTTTAAGGCTCTCAGTCCTTATCTATATTGCAAGCTAACAGACAACTGGACAAAATTCAAAGCCAGTTTGGGGCAGGGTGGTAGAGCAATAAGCTATTGGATCAGAGATGGTTCTAAACAGGCTACAATAGCGTTACACCATCTGAGGTCCACAAGCCATTAAGGAGTGCATCTGTTAAAAAAAAAAAAATTAAAAAAAAAAAAACAAAAAAACAATTGGGGAAGTAATTTTCAGGGTTGCCTGCAGGTGCAGTCCCTTCTCGTGCTATCAGAGCACTTCATCTTAACACCATTTTGGAGAAGCTTAAAAAAAAAAAAAGCCTAGGGACTAAGAGGTGAAACAATTCTTTTAATTCAAAGATGCTGAAACATACTGTACTCAGTGGATGTTACATATGCACACAGGCAAATTGGGGTTTTAAAACTTAAAATTAAAAAAAAAAGTGCAAAGATTTAGCAGTCAATGAAGTAATTGTTACTGCATAAAAGGAATAAGGCAGTTACTATGAACGGATCAAATTTAGTCTTCCAATCTTCTAGTCAGATGATGTGAAACACTTATCTGTAGAGCCTCAACAAATCATTTTACTTGAAGTACTCTAGTTTTGGGTTGGGTTTTTTTTTGTTTGAGGGGTTTTTTTTCTTTTATTTGTTTTTCCCCATATTTGTACAGTTATTTTCACAGCAGCTAGGAAGCTGCCCTGTTACTGACTTAACTATTCCATGGACCAATCCTAGCACCTCTGCTGTCTCTGACACTGAAGATCAACACTTGAATTAAAGAAAGCCTTGGTCTCTTTCTTGCTACCAACATGAACCCAGCAGAGATGAAAGTTTAATTCTGTTTCCGGTATGAAAACTGTGAGGATTGAGATACCAAGATTGAAATTGTTCACTGTAGAAGTGAGAGATCTGGACGAGACAGGAAGATGCATCCAGTTCCTTGCAGCAGCCAAGATACTACAATGAAGCGAACTGTATAGTACATTTTTTCAGTGGGTAGCTAGAGAAGGCACAAGAAATGTACATACTCTTCCAACAGTCAGAGGAGCCTCTGATATCAAATTTATAAACAACTACAAACCAAGGGTTAGGTATGGAAAGGTAAGAGATGCTAAGCTGGGTCTAGGTAGAATACCCGGGTAGAAATCTTGAATCGACGGTATCTCTGCAGACTTTCCTACTATGCTGCCAGTACAGCTCAGTGATGAGTTATCTGATACATTTACTGTGGTCTCAATATTGTATATGACAATCTTCAAATTTCTGCAATACAGTCAAATGTGTAAGGAAGGAACTAAACACTCCTGAGGTATTTTTAAAACCTCAGCTGAGTTATGAAATTATTACCTCAAATGAAATTGGATGTAAGCAGCATTCTTGATAGCTGTATTTTAACTAGCAGTTCTTGAAGCGAGAGATTAATTGGTGTGAATGGTACAGTAGTCACAAAGATATATGGGTAAGAAAAGCAGTGAGCATCTGGCCTGACGCTGTTCAAAGTACTGAAATAATGACATCTTCAGCCCCCAAAATCATGGATTTGTGTCAGGTCTCTGACTCAAAGCATAGTCAATTTAAGCTATGTCTGTGCCAGCAAGCAAAAGAGTACCACAGGAGTGGGTGTGAAACAAAACAGAGCTGAGAGCCTCATGTCCACCCTATGCATTCTGGGGAGGTCAGTCCTACTGGGACGAATGCCCATTTGCAGGTAATAGGGCATTTTTCAATATATTTTCATCCAAAAGGAATCCAATTCATGCACTGACATAGTGCAAACTAATGTGAAAAAAAGGCTTCCCAAGTGAGGATGACTGCCAGACTTCCTTCAAAAGTACACTCCTGATCCGAGTTAACACAGTAATGTAGGTGCATACTTTATTAGCCTTAGGCATTTTTTGTAAGCTATAAATTAATGATAAGCTATAAATTAATGATGTCATAGATGGCAAAACATCTAAGCTTACTCTAAGCAGACCCAGCTCAAATCCAGATCAAGCTATTAACTAAAGCAAGTGCTACACAAACACAGCTATAACATTCCAGGTTCAGCTTTGGGCTGGAAGGAGTTCAATTGCTTTCTTTTACACTGCTCTTCTGAGTTAGTAAGTCCTGGCAGAACCAAGCACCATGCAGACCCAAGCACCATGCAGACCCAGCTGCACCAATCTTCTGAAACTTGGAGAGAGTACAGGGATACTTACGCGGCTCTAAGGTTTAGTAAAATCCACTGAGACTTGTGAATTCTGTCTCCGTGCTGTCCCTGCCGGGACGGAGCTCTGCCTCTTAGAAGCAGCTAGCTCTGACGCACAATGAAACACGTGTACAGGGCTGGCCTGTGGGCACGCTGGACTCAGCTGTCTGAGGCCACACAGAACTCAGAATTACTACGAGCCAAGGGTCACCATCATTCAGACACTGCTGCCCCATGCTTCTTTATTATCTCCATCTCCCAAAAGTCCCAGTAAGAGGAGACTGACTTTATAAGATAGTACTGCTCTAGCTGCATTGTTAATGTATTTTTTTAAATCACAGTATTCTTTAAACATTTTTTTTGTTGTTACCTCCTTATTAAAAAAAAAAAGTGGTATGTTATAAACAGTATGTAAGTTTAATAAAAATCACTGATAACTAATGTATTTTAAACTGACAATTACATCACCTACTCAGGGCAGCATCACAATTCTACCAGTGTCACAGCACTGACTTCCTTAATATTTCCGTGTTTACACATCATAACTTTTATTTGGAATCCTGCAAAACATTTTAACCATTTTCAAAACAAAGTTCCCCATGAAACAAACAGTTACACTACTTACTGTTCAGCTGCTGTTATACTAAACAAATAAAATTAACTATAAAATTCCTGGAGTCAGCTTGTTTATGCATTAAGAACACACATATAGTGTCACAACGGCAGCGACAGCATGGCTGATCTAGCTTGATTTCATTTTGCCTGATTTTAACTTTTCAACATTTTCCCAATACAACTCTCTGCACCACAAAAAAATCTGTACACTTAGTCTAAAATAAGTTGTACAAAATAGCTGTGCAAGCCAGTCCCTCAAATAAGGGAGCAGTAAGCACAAAATCTGTTTGGATTTTTTTTTTTTTAAATAAACTACAATCCATCTTTGATTATCATCTTAACATTTAGATTATTACAAGAGCACCTGACAAAATCCACACCTATAATGTGTAACACTATGCTATTTATTAACATCCTGGTTAAAGAGATGTTATATCAAGACAATTCATTTGTATACCCATGTTATTCTGCTTCATTGAAACATCCCCACAGAAATACTTTCACACATAAAAATGTTTTTATGCTTTTTAGGAATAAAGAGTAATTCCTTTATGGATCGTACAATGTTTTGGCATTTGATTCTAATGTTGATACCTAGGCAGCAACAGCGAGTGAATAATAATTTCCTCTAATCTATGACGAAGTATTTTATACATTTTGTGTCATATGATGGGTGCAGCTGAGCAACAAAAGCATTTTCAGAAGCAACTGGAGAAAAGATATGCACTAAACCAACCTATTAAAGTCAGTACTATCACACAGACACTTCCATCAGTCTCTACATGGAAGTATGGATTTTTAAGCCATTCCATTATAAAAATGAATAACCTTGTATTTGTCACCCAATGGAGATGCTGTTTGTATTATAGCTTCTCATTAAAACAAAACACACCCAACAACAAAACTCCCTAAAAGAAAAAATCTTTTCTTTCAAGCCAACAGATGCTCTCAGTGAAAGTGTCCACTTTCTCAGAGCTCTACAGTTTTCTCCAAAATTGCCTGCAAGTTAAGCAAGGCATCAATGTCACACACAACAGACACGGGAAGAGATGAAACAGATTATAGATTTTGTAAGCATATTTCTTTTTGAACAAACAAAACTAGTATTTGCTCAAGCCCATTTTTCAGAGGTGATCTATAAAGTGTTCGCTAACTGCCACGGAATAAGTTGCATTCCAAACTATTATGATGAAGTAATCCAAAAAGCAACATGCTTATATCCAAATCAAAGTCTCAGTCCAAAAGCCCTTTAACTAGGGTTCTGTTAAGCATTTTACCAGAACTTTAAGATCTTGATTTAGTGCCTAATCCTGTGCCTCTGCACCCATATAAAGTCCTAGACTCTCCACTCTAACTTTACTATTAACTATTGCCAAAACACAAATGTGGCTGTGGCATTAAAACATTTACGTGAATGAGCACTCAAGAGACAGAAGCAGAGAAACATGAAGCACTATGTACAATGTCACCGCTTTACAGGTAAGCAAGAAACTATCCTGTTCTTCCTTCTTTACATTTGTTCTGGACCATCCTCCATTAAAGCTGATGCAATACTTGAAGCAATGCTTTCCTGGCCGTCGTTCCCCCCCCCCCAATTACTAAAAATCCGCGTGCATGCATCTTAATTTGAATAGACTGAGAACTATACAACTTTAAGATTCCACTTTCTGCAAGCCCATGTTAAGAACTACTAAATTTAAAAAGAGTTGGTAGCGTTTGGCATGTTCTCTGTATTTAAACAAAACCTCCTCTTTTTCTTCAGGCTGACAAAGGCCTTTTTCTATAATGGAAAAAAAACACCACAAAAAAAAAAAAGCCAATATACACATCACAACTGTTACCGACACGGATGAATCACACTGATTCTTTCATGCACAAGCTGCTAACACGTGTTTTACGACGACAACACCATTCCACACTAAGGACATTAACTTTCCTGTCGCGATACCGTCAAAAAACGTTTCCTCGACATCGAAAAGTAAAATCCCACCCGCAGTCAGAGGCGGCCCGGCCCAGGCCGGGGAGCAGTTTCGGGCGCCGGCAAAGCTCCCACCCGGGCTCGTCCG
>JMFS01017635.1:0-16214 GCA_000699545.1 Podiceps cristatus | reverse complement strand
TTTGTTGGAAAACTTTTCTTCTTGTGATTTTACAGTGGGAAATGTAGGAAGGCAATGGAAGACTATGTATAAGCATTGAAATCACCTGGACTATAATCAGTAAAAAATGAGCAGTTTAGCAACCTGAGAAAAATGTTGAAGAGCCTTTGATTTCTGATATGGATTATTCATTGCAAACAGAGCAGATAATTATTGTAAATGAATGATAAAATTAATTTTTGAATAAATTATTTTAGATTTCAACCAATAAAGAAAAAACGCTGTCTTTTTCAAACAGATCTATTAACTGTCTCTCTGCCATCTCTCCACCAAAATCACTGAAACCAAGGTTCTGTGTTTGTTTGTTTTTTTTTTTTTTTCTTTTTTTTTTTTTTTTTTTCTTAAAAAGCAGTTAAATATTCCCAGCTGTTGCTTAAGAGCTAAGCTGGCACAACTGAAATCACTTAGTGGTATTAGCTGTAGTGCAAACCAACTGATTAAACTCACTGTAATGGAAGGGAATATTGCCAAGTGGTAAAGAGGTGAATACTTTGTTATAACAGGGTTAAAGAATGACTTTGTTCTCTGCCTAGCTTTGCAGAAATAATAGTTTGTTTTGCTAAGCAGATACATGATACAGAGAACAGTCCTAATTTACAGAGAAGTTTTTCCTTCCCTTTTAGTACAGTTTTTAATGTCCATTCCATTCATTTGTATTTTGGTGGACCCACAGTAAATGTTCCGTGAAAATGTGCTTCCAGGAAAAATGTTTCAATCAGTAAGTACACATCTGGAGGATATGCTCAAGAAATGGAAGCTCAGTAGTAAAATAATTTGTTTACTTTCCTAGCTCTGTTGAACTCCTGAGATAAGTTGGGGTTGGACTAGATGACAGCTAGTGGTCCCTTCCAACCCAAAACATTCTATGATTCTATAATGTGCACAATTTTTTATTTGTAACTGAAAATATTTCCAACACATTTTAAAGGTTCTTTCATTTTTAGAATTGTTTATATTTATTAAAAATGGCTTTTACATGAGCAGATAAAAAAAACCAATCTGTAGTGTGCTATTGAAAACTGTAGTACCTAGAGTACAAAGTAATTCTTAGTATGCCATATATGATTTAAGTGTAGTGGTGATTTTCCAGACTGAAAAGATTGGAGGAAGTCTCCTTGATACTAGTAACTCAATCTGACGACTATTCTAAAATGCAAAGCTTCACTCAGGTATTCTTGCCATGTGTTGTTTACAAAGAAAGTGAGAGGTACCTACTGTGAATGAAGCAGAAACAAATGCAAGTCATTCCATGCAATTTAGAAGATATACTTGTATTCTGCATATGTTTGCTGCATAAACTTGCTGAAGTAAGTCTAGTAATATGTATTTTTTTTTTTAAGCTACTAAAGATTATTCAACATAATATTATCTCAATAGCTTAACTGGGTTTTTCAAGCCAGGGATGGAGAGGTTCTGTAAGATCATAAGGCCCATTTAGTCTTTTTTTTTTTTTTTTCATATTCTTGAAAAAGTATTCATATTTATAGTCCTTTCCTGTATGCAAATGGTTACTTTTAAGTTAATGCAATCTAGGGAAAATATGCAGTATCTTTATTGTGCTATAAAACATGCATTTATTCTATATGTGACTATAACTTGATTTTTGTTTTACTGTGTTAATTTGTAATTTAGTCATACTTGATGAATACATTTTTCTCTATTTTGTTAAGTATCCCAATACGTGTTTGTTTTGACCACAGTCCTTTCCTTCTGCATTTGTTAACATTTGAATAATGCAAATGCAAACATTTGAATAAAAGCATGAACATTAGGAATGCAATATGAAAGGAATGAAAATTAGACCATTTGTTGGTGAAACTGTCTTGTACATATTTAAAAAATAGTCAGTTGCTTTCAAATTTTTCACTGACTGAATTATTTTTATTACTTATTTAGGTAACGTCTTGGTACAAGAAAAATATAAGAGATTATTTTCACAAGCAAAACTTAGGCTCATCTCTATTGGAAAATGAAGAGCTGCTTCAGGAGCTTGAAGAAATGGAAGTCAAAGTGAAAGTAAGAAATACGATGATTGTTGAAGCAACTTTAAAAATTAGTAGCAAAACATGAACTTGAGTACTTAATAAGCAGATATAGGAGTAGATACTTGATATGTGTACATAAGATAGATACTTCTATATGTCTAAATGTGATTTTTTTAAAAAAAATTTTACATCTTTTAATGCAGACTTCCATGTTTCTTAGTGTTCTTCTGACTTAGAACTTTAAAAGCTATTGATAAGGTAAAAGAAGAGTAATCCTTGATGCTGTTTAGTTGGTTTTTCATTTTAGTGATAATGTTCTCGACTGTCAGTTTACTTAGTAAACTGTGTTGTAAAAAATGAAGAAAAACAATTTTATTAGAATATTACCAAAGTTTAATGTTCATAAAGGATAAAAAGCCAGCCACTTTTACCATAATTCATTGTCACTGAACTGCGTACATGATTGGAAGAGGTATTTGTCCATTTATTTCTTAGGAATATAAGTAATTGAAAATACTATTTTCATTGTGAATACCAGCGAATGAATCTGTTACCGTCACTCATAAATGCAAGATGGGATTAAAGACAATGTTGATATTAAAAAAAAAAAAAAAAAAAAGTATGATGTAAATTGCATATATTTAGAACCTTTTTTTAGATACCTCAATTGTGCTGTCGTCAGGTAAGTGCTATTGCTGCAACAGGATTATTCCTCGCTGTGTCATTTTTTCAAGCAATTGTATTTGGATAACCCAGATGTCCAAGCAGGCCTTTTTAATCCAAAACCCATTCCAATAGAAACAAATGCCTTTTAAAAGTTATTGTTTTGATAGCAACTAACAGGTTTATGATTGTTCAGGGTTATGTTTCCTTGTAATCCTTGTAGCTACTTGTCAGGTGTTTGCCTGTTTGCTAATTTACAGTTAACTGCTTCAGGGTTGTCATGTAAGCAGAGTACAATAATATTTCTAATGCTTCTCCAAGCACTGTGACAGAAAATACATTTTCTTAATCTAGGGAAGGTGAGTATAAAAAGCTAATATCTGCTGCAAAGCCTGAGCAGACCTTTGGCACCAGAAAAGCAGAAGATAAACAGTAAATGGGGTGTTTCCAGAGAAATAGGGACCAACAAAAATATTTGAGGTGTCCTAAAGTATTGCTGCATTTTAGAACCAATGAAATGATTGTTCATCTTCCCCATGTTTGGTGATGAAAGGTTATTATTTTAATTTGCTGTCTGAATTATAAATTATACTGTAAGTGTAGAAAGGAAAACAACATACATTTTCTTTTTGTATAATAATCGATCCTTTTCATGGTTGAGCATCCAGAAACTTACTACAAGTTTAGAGTTTCACCTCACAATTCTTCTCCCATACATTATGTAATAGATCATTCATATCATCTTACTGAATTGCTTTTTTGTTTGTTTGTTTCTTAAGGCAATTTAAGTGTTTAGCATTAAAATTTTTTGTTACACATCTGTGTGAACTATGATTTAGAACATCTTACCTTTAGCCTTCTGCTGTTCTTATTAGTAGCGTGTTCAGGCAGAGGGAAATGAAATTCTTGAAGTGGATGTTTGGATGTTACTGAATATGTTGGTTATGTTTATGACATGCAAAAAGAATAGCCAGGTTGAACTGCATACTGCAAATATATTTCAGAATGCTGAATAATGGGGCTTTGTGCATTAGTTTTTACAGCACTGATATTGAGACCAGAATAAAGGAGGAGCCTGGCATCTTGATTTTAAAATTCAGATAGAACATACCAATCTAATGTACAAAAAAAATAAATACTCATTTGATAGCAGAGATTAATATTAGATATCATCACTACACAAAGTAGTGTTTTACCTGTGTGGCTGGAATACACCGAACTACAAAACAACCTAGAAATGAACTTGGCATCTTTGCTTACAGCTTAAGCAAAACTAGGCTTGTAAGATATATCATGTCTAAGCATGAAATTTCCTAAGTCTTTGGCAAGTTACAGGCCTTCAGCATCTGATCGCTGATCTGATGTATTTTGACTTTGTGTTTTGGAACTGCAGTGCTGTTATGTGAAGTATTCACTCTGAGAAGCTGTTGATTAATTCCATGCAGAAGTTATGGGAAGGCCGGTGAAGAACTAGGTAGAATATTAAAAAAAAAAAAATGATTTTACTAGTCCTGGAAACAGAAATATTATTTCCTCTGTCTTCCCATACGTAAGTGCACGAAACTCCCTTAAGCCACTTTTCCTGTAAAATTTTGATTTCAGTTGGTCATACAACATGATACTATTGTCAAGGGTAACTACTTTCTAGGATACAATCTTTCATCCCAGTAATGACACAAATTTCTGATAAGTCTGAAATTAGTTAGCTGTTTTGTTCAAATGAACCTACTTTAATAAAAAGTTTTACACAGTCTCTGTAACTGACCTTCCTAATTATTACATGGAACTCTATTACATTTTGTGCAACTAGAAATTTATTAAGCAGTGATTTTATGTTTTCTTCCAAATCACCTGTGAAGTTACTAAATATACTGTGGCAAGAACATGTTTTTATTTTCTGGGTTTTTTAATTTTTGTCATAAGAGATTTTTCTGCAAGGACTAACTTTCTCCTTGAAAACAAGAGTCATTATATAACTTGTAACATGTGACAAAATTTTAAAACACTCATGAAAAATATTGCCAGGCTCACATGGAAAATTGAAGGGGGTGGAACTCTACCACAAACCCACTACTATAAATAGCTATGGTGCCATTCCATGTTATTTGGAAAATTTTTAGAGTAGAAATTAAGTCCATCTTTTCAAATGGAAAGACAACTGACTGCACTAGTGTTTAAAAAATCCTCCACCTCTATTTTATTGAGTAATTTTTTAATATGTCTAATTCTTTAATGTTTTATCAATGTAAAAGCAGACAGCAGTTTTTACTGTGTATGTATTGGAAGCAATCTCTTTAGCAATAAGAAAAATACAGTATCAGTTTGTTCTAGTAGCCTAAATCTACAGTTTGAATTACTTTCCTTTCAGGAATTCCTTTAGTGTCCAACTTATCTTCTAATAAAAGTAGTAAATATTCTACATTAATTTCAGAGTGAAATGTAGTTTCCAGAAGTCTTCAGAAATTTTATAAGTTTATACAGTTAACTATTTTATCATTTGATGTGAGAAAATACAGAAATGGTTGGGAAGATCATCTCAGTTCATGTTCAGGAAGAACTTTTAGGAGTACCTTACACAATACTTGGCTAATTAATTACACGCTTTTTCTGTAGCTTGGTCATTGCTTAGAGAATAGCTGATGTCTGCTGTCATTTGCCTAGTTCCCTCATGCCAAAGCTGAATGCTTCCAAACAGTAATTAGGGGCTTCAAACCATTTTGTTTACCTTGCTGCAAAAATAAAAATAGATTTTCGTTAGTGTCTTTCCCATATTGTCTAAATGGCCATGAGAATTTCTAATGGCATTCTGTTAGAAGTTATAAGGACACTGATAAACTAGTCTAACTATTTTGGGATTTCTGTAAGGATCTGAAGTGGTGTAAATTAATCTTTTCAAGTAACATTTCATATGTATACTGTAGCTTTTGCAGTATGGCAAAAAGTTTCTTTGCAATAGGCATGCAGAGCAAGTGTATGTGTTCTCACAGAGAGTAAGATACTGGAAAGTTCTGGTATCTGAACAGTTTCACATGGAGAAAACACTCATAAGTTTACTTACATGTATTGTTGCGTTAAGATGAACAGGTCAAATGATTTACTTAAATTCTTCAGAAGCTAGCCTAAGAAGGATTTACAGGATTAACAGTTTATGTGACTGCGCTGAAAGAAGAAAGGAGAAAGGTTAATACATTCCAGTTGATATCTTATCTTTAACCTCACCTTGCTAAGAGGTGAAACCACTGAAAACATTGTTATCTTGTACAATTGTTAAGACCAAAGATAAACCCAAGGATTCATAATTGGGGAAAAAAGCCCTCAACCCTTCCAAACATTAAATGGACACACACACAGACCCCCTTCCCCACTCCAAGATTTGAGAAGAGAGGAGAGGCAGATTCAAAAAAAATCATGTTTCAATAGGATATCTGCTGGCACTGATGAACTGCCTGGTGCTACATTTCTATGTGTGTTGCATGGAGGTGCTTGGCGTGGTAAAAAGAACTGCTAGCACCGCTTTGTGGCCAAATAACTTCAGAGATGAAGAAAAGCAGTGTTCTAAATTGTTTGCATTTTGTCTAGTTTCTGAACAATGCTGGAATCAGTCCTTCTTTTAATAAGGATTAGTAGCAAGATGGAGAGTACTTTTCTGTTTTATAGATCTGCATGCTTTTTTGGGCCTGGAGTAGCCATGCTAGGTAACAACATGCTCTGGTGAGGTTTCAGGATGGTTCTTAATGATCAAATTAAATATCACTATCAATTAGTAGTATTAATTGCTCTATTTGTTGACATTAACATAAGGATCGAGAATATTGTATTTACCTGCTTTTTATCCTAGGTCTCACAGCTAAAGTTTAGATACATGGAAAAGTTATTTCACAGTTCATTATCTGTCTGGAGCTCTCTCCTCTCTCTGGCCTTCCTGGATGGCCATGCTCCTTTCCCAGTCTCTGCATGGATGCAAGCTCAGGCTATCCAGCTCTTCTTCCCAGTTTTTCTGAGACTGGCATTCTCTTGGGGAGTTTGATAAGTAGTGCGTTTCATCTGCATAGCAGATATTCTATATGCACTCCTGTATTTTGATAGCTAGAACAAAGCATGTGAAGAAAAAGAATTTTTCTTTATGGGCAATTTTATTTTTACCTAAACATTCATCTTTCATGTGTGGCAGAGACAAATCTCTGTTCATCTATCAGATTCTTCTCACTGTCTGATTTTCCTGTAGTGCCATCTCACTGCCTTGGGAGAGTGCTCCTTTTCTATTATTTTTCAATTAATGGTTTGGGATGTTGTTGTTGTTCTTGTTTTTTTTTGGTAGGCCTTTATCCTGGCATTGTCTTTAAACATCTCTCAGCACTTTTCTGGGAGGTGACTGACTTTGAATTACATTTTCCTCTTTCTCTCTGCTGATTCTAACAGCTCACTGTTAAATACATTAAACTTCCAAGCAGACAGATCATATGGTAATTGTCATAGTAGGTCACAATTCTTTGCAGTTGTATTAGTACGCATGGTTTTATTTGTAATTTGAGGGAATTATATGATTATACTGGTAAGTAGTTATACTGCAATGTAGTTATTGAAGGTAAAAGCCTTTCAGATATTCACAGGGGCTAAATTATCAATGTACTAATGAATCAACTACAGGCAGAAGTTGGGCTTCAAAAAAGTTAGGTTGTGAATATTTTTGCAGAATGAGAAAATGGGCTAATTTATCATATATTTTGAAAAATACATATTTTTATACTTAACTGGCTTGTGGTTTAAATGCTACTTTATCTACTATGTGGATCATTATCTGAAGTCAAATAGGTTTTCAAGGTTTTCTCAGCTTAACCCTAGAATATTCCAGTAAAGACAGTTTTACCCAGCTTCCCAGGTTTTAATCCAAAGTTACAATTTTTAAGTAAGAAATGTTTATGGTATAGACAAAAAAAAGCCCATTTATGCCACAATAGCTTTTTAATAACAAGATAAAATTGTAGATATTTCTGCTTTTCTTTGTCTCCCCCCCGTCAGTCGTCATGTCCCCGTCCCCCCCGTCCCGTCCCATCCCCACCGTCCCCCCAGGCTTGTGCTGGATATTTTTGAAGGCAGAAAAAGTTCAAAACTTCTACTTAAAGCCACAATGATTTTACTTCATCAGTTTTAACACTCTTGAAAAATACCTGATTAATCAAGGAACCTAGAAAGAGCTCATTTTCCTTGCCACATGGAATAGTGAAAGTAAGTGTTTAAAAGACTTGGTACTGTGAGGAAAGGTAAGAATAGTGACATGAGCTAAAAGGACACCTTGAGTACAGGCACATGCAATGCAATGTGTCTTTAATAGGTCAGAGGAATTCACAAGCATTTCTTGACAGATTGAAAAGTCAAGGTAATAGGCTTTGTGTTCCTTTCAGGGAAAATGAGTAACAAATATTTTAGTACTGACAGATTTTTACAAATTTAACATGTACAAGACTGAACAACAGAAAAAATTGACAAAGATTTCTACTGAGCTTGTGTGTCCTGTTGATGGAAAGTATAAGCTTTTAATGTGTAGAAACATTTCCTTACAAATAGAAAGCTGAAAATGAAATTGTCACTAGCTATTTTATAGAAAATTGAACCAATTTTGAGTAATGATCAAATAGGACAGCAAATGAGTCTAACTGCATTTAATAAGCTCACAGAGTGTGCAAGGTTGTAATGTTCATGGAATTTTGTAAACTCTAAATTATTATGGTAAGTTGGTTTTTTTTGAGCTTGTGTGAAAGGTTAGAGAAGCAGCTTGCCTCCACATAAATGAAGCAGTTTAACCTGTGCTTTAAGATCACCTAAAAGCTGCTATTTGGCACCTTGTGCCAAATAGATTTATGAATGTTGTTACAGTGAAATCCTCTTATAGGAAATAATTTCACTACCAGTTGAATCATTTTCTTATAATTAGCTTTTCCTACAGTAATTACAATTTACACATTGCAATACACTGAAACAATTCAGAACTTTTTTGGTTTTCTGTATCTGCTTCTAAGCTAAATATAGATAATTTCCTTTTCTATGGCATTAAAATATTGCATGAAAAATACAAGTTTTTCATTCTTGCATAAAATATTAATTCAAATTATTGTACAAATAACATATAACAACAAAATGAGGATGCACATATTATCTGCACTTTCAGTTAATTATTTTTTGTCCCAGTTAAAGCTCTTAACTGCAGTGTTGTTTTCTAATTCTTATATGTTTAAATGTAAGTGAAATTTTGATTAGAATCTGACCATGGAATGCATTTGGCACCAGTCATTCCATCTGCAAGTATTGGAAGATGGTGACATTGCAGTGCTGATACAGTTGGGTGTCAGGGGTCCAAACCTTATTCCTCAAGATAAATTCTTCAGGTAAAAAGGAACAAATACAGGACAGCAGACTGCAGACTGTAATTATCCTCAAAATCCTCATTCTTGCTGTATATTACTTAGGGCAGAGAGACAGAGAGAGAACCTTATGAAAAGGGAATTGTGCATTAAATAATACAGTGCAGGATTTCACTTAATTAAAAGTACAGGCTGAAGATTATTGCATCCAGAGTCCAGAAGTGATCATTATTTTAACTTGAAAGAAAAATAAAAGAAATCAAGAAAGCTTTTGCTGTAGCTGTTTGTCAGTAATAGATAAAATAAAAAAAACAAACCCCAAAACAAAAAAAACCAAAATTGCTTTTATTGAGCTTCAGATTAATCTCTCTTTACTTCACTAGGAAGCTGAAAGTGTCCAGCTCAGGTCCTTAAGGAATGCCTATATGTGGGGTTTTTGTTGTTCCTTTGGTTTAAGTTTTTGAGTTTTGATGGTAAATTTCATTTACCACCAAAACTGGTGGTGCAATTTCATTGCAGGATATTCTGAAGCAGCAGTATATTTACAAGCAAACAAGGAAATATAATGGGCAGCATTTGGCCTTCAGGTGCTTGTTTGTGGAAGAGCTGAACTTGAAAAATCTCTGAGAAGGCTCTTTATAAGGATTCTTTTCCAGCAGGCAGTCAGGGTTAGCATGAGTGAGACAGGTTTGCATCTTCGCAGGCACACAGTGCAGGTATACTGAAGCATAACCAGAACTCAGTTCTCGATGGAATTCTGGGATTCTGACACATCTTTCTTTTTCAAAAAGAAACAAAGCTAAATTTGTTGAAAAATATGGAATTAGTTTTCTTAACAAACCAGTTAGAATCTGGTTGAAACATTTTCACACTATTGAATTATTTTATGCTGGCTTTTTTTTTTTTTTTTCTTTTTTAATTGGTAATACTATAATAGAAGTGAAAAACAAAAGTAGATTTAACATGAAAAAGCTAAATAAGTCATTAATGCAGATCTACAAACTCTTACAGCTGTTTAGGTCTTCCATAGCAGAAAGGTGAAGACTATTCACCACTGTTGAAAAATTGATTACAAACTCAGCAGGATTGTCATAATTTTCCTTTTCCTATTCATCAGATTTTCAGGATGAAGGAATATGCTGTACTGCACAGAAGTAGAATACTGATCAAATAAGTCTCTAGTCTGAGACATTTCTTCTACTTCAGTGAAGGTGTTAGCAGTCCTTTTAGGTTTAACAGCATGAAGGCTTTTTTAAATTTGTCCTTCTCAAAAAAGCTTATTTAATACCTAAATAAGCTTTAATATCCTTTTAAATTGGTTTTAATTTAATGAAAGTTTGCCTGTTAAAATTTTTAGAGTCTCATCATATAAAATGTGCACCCTTTTTTTCCTCAACTTTGCTAAAATATTTGCCTCTGTTATAACCTGCAGCAGTTAGTACTACAGACTAATTCACACAGAAAGGCTTATCACTTAATATACATTAGTAGTTGTTTTTTGAGGGAGAGAAAAGGTCTTTTTATACAATTAATGATTTTGACACTATTGCATTGCTATGTATTGACATCAGACCAGGCATCACATTCCTTATTCCTATGAGATTGTTCATGTTAAAATTACTTTTGCTACCCATGTCAATACTCTCTGTTTCAGTTTTAGTTCGTGTGCTGTGAAGCTGCAGAAATGAATCCAAAGTTCAAGGCAAGCACATACAGGCATGGTCTGAATGCATGTGTTTGCCATTTTTAGGTGTGTTTTTCACTGACCTGTGGGTAATGCTAGATCTTTTTCCTGAGTTGTTGGAGTTAGTCTAGAATGCAGCAAGCAAATTAGTCATTTCCACTGGAATTGCCATGAACTATTTAAGCTTGGTTATGTTGGGCGATGGGTATGTTGGGAATTCTAGGGTGTCTCTCACTTGTTAGTTGTTGGTCCAGATCTAGTCCATACCAATACAGAGGGAGAGATAACTGCATCTGGTGGAGAAGTCTGCGTAAAAAATGTTGCTGATCCTTTTGAAGAAGTGCTTTTGCCGTACCAGTTGTTGCCACAACAATGTACAGTCTCAGAAAAGGAATGCACTGAACTACACAGACCGAACAGGTCTACTCCCACTTACTGCACTTCAAAGAAGGATAAAGCAGCACGGTGGGACACCATGGGGGAATTAAAATTGCCCCTGTTTGTGAAAGATCTGTGAATAACCAGATTGCTTCTTTTGGGAAAACTTTCAAAACGGCGTCCCACTAGCAATAATTTCACTAAAAAGAAACAACAAATGTGACGCTAATGTTCTTTAAGCATGCTGAAAATAAAAGAACCTACCCTCTAATCTTGTGCCATATGCACACTTCAGTGTGTTTTCATGAAAAATTTTCTGTCTTACTTTTAAATATTTTTGCCTGCTTTACCAGACATTTGATACAAATCTGTGAAATTAATTGCTAAATGAATTTCAAAAAGGTTCTTCTCTTATTTAATTCATTACCAGAAAAAGTGAGGGAAATAAGCTTCCTAAGGCATGGGAAATTGCAGTATAGTATCAGATGCTCTTTTTGTTTTGAACAGCATAATAAGGCAGCAATTTTAAGTGTTGACAAGCACAGCAGTGAGAAAGCACAATAACAGTTTTACTATTTTATAGTTTTCTATATAAAAACATAGCAAAAATAAAGAAGCAACTAAACACCAAAGCAGTAGTTGCAAGACAGGAAGAAATTAAATGGTGTTTTTCCCTTGCCTCTCTTATGGTAAATCTCCTTTCTATTTGGGCTACCTAGTCTGATGCTCCTTTCAATACCTCTTTACAACCTAATGAGGATAGTGGGACTGAACACTGTAATAGCATTTATCACAGGTAGAAAAATGTAGAAAAAAAAGGTTTCTTCATGAAGGTTAAATCCCTGAATTTGATGTACAATTTAGGTCAGTACACTAGAAAAACACAAGTCAGTTCAGCATGAATAGCTGAAAAAAAAAAAAAAAAAAGGAGTCAAATAGACAATCAGTTTCGATTAATTAAATATGCTTCCAAGTGGTGCAGTGCAGTCAAAATATCTACATCCAAACTTGTACTGATTCAGCTGAATCCGTTCTAAAGCACTTTAAAGTACCCAGCTCAATTAAGTGTCAGTAATGTTTCTGACTTTGTGGCTTGACACTCTGAAGGATGATCTTCCTTTTTAAAGCATCTCTTCAATCTGTCACTGCCACTAGAAAGGTTCATGGTCAGATAAGGCAGAGGCGTGCTTTGAACAGACTCGTGGTTTTGTGTAGGTAATCAGGGAAAATGGGCAATGGAGAGTGCGCACACCTCACTGAAAGGGAGAGTCATTTGATTTAATTGATTACCAGACAGCTCTCAGCAGAAGTTGTCTCACTGGAAGCACCTATTATCTAGGCAATATTTTAATTTGTTCTTGGTTAAATAGTTGGACTTAAGGAGCTATTTGTCATGGGAGTGTTGTCTTAGTAGAAGTTTCTTGTCTTTATGATATCCAGACCATTTTGCCCAGCAGACACACTAGTAACTGCTACTTCTGCCTGTGAAACTGTGTCAAAGAATGTAGAATGCACCTGCTGAAACATCTGTCACCAAAACAATAATTTGCTGAGAAAACCTTCCTAGTAGAAATAATGTTTTAAATGGTTATAGCTTTCAGGCTTAGAAATGCGATACATTTTCCAGTATTTATATCATTATTGTGCTGGTATATTGCTTTTCTATGTGTAGTTGATTAAAATGGAACTTTTCCTATTAGGAATGGATTTCCACTGTGGAAAAACTGGAAGCTGAAGCACTTAGGATCTTGCTTTCAGAGGACTATACAGAAAAAGAACATCTAAAGCATTCAAATCAGAAAATCTGTCTGTTGCGAGAGGAAGTGTACTTCCAAATGCAAGAAAGGAAAGCCCTGCTACAAGAGGCCAATGACTTTTTTCATGCTGCAGGCAAGGTTGGTAAGAAGCAATATCTGTAGTAATAACCTTATGATAAAGCTGTCAGTGTGCTCTTGAAGACTGATATACATGGGATTATGCAAATAGATTTTGCTAAACAATTCGGAATGGAAAATTACAAAGCTGAATACCCTTTAATATGACCTTTCGCCTGAAACTTCTATCCAAAATGGCAAATTATTTTTTATTTTATTTTTTTTTAAAAGGGGATATTGAGAAGAACAGTTGGTTTCCACAGTAATGCATTTGGGAAGTATTATCTGCCAGAAATTGGACTTTAAGATCTGTCATTATGGCATAATGCTGTATGAAAATACAGGAGATGCTCAGGATAATATGCATACCAGAAACGATGTCTATACTTGCAGTGGTCTCCACAGGGGCTAATTGACAATCAGAGATGAGAAAAATCAAGGGCAATACACAGTTCCTCATACAAGACCATGTAGTATATGATGTGCCTAGACATGATGTAACACCAAAGTGACTGGTTAAAAAAAGCACAAAACTCCTAGGCAATTAATGCCCACACCTATACTGAGGCCAGCAAGATGATGTGTAGGCAATAATTTCCATCACTGATGTGCTCATGTGGAGAAGCAGTGATTCAGAATCCAGAATTAGATTCTTGCAGCTCTCACATTAGAATGCAAGGAGGGGCCTACTGAATTCTATACATTCATTGCTTGCTTTGTGTAGGTTGCGTTTAGGTACAAGCAACCTTGACTAGTATGCCTGTTTAATTCACTGTCTCTTCCTAATCTTATGTGATGAACGTGAGTAAATCATTGATGACCAAAAAAAGGGAATATCCTAAAACTAAATTTTTAATTTTTCAAACATCAAGTCCAGTAATAACTAATTGTATGAAAATTATTTTCATAAATTTGGCTATTAAGTTTTGTTACATCCTACTTGTAATACTTTTTTTCCTCTATAAGCTCTTCATCATACTTGAATGCTTTAATACACTTTCAAGAGTTCTGTTCATCATTTGTTTTTTTCCATTGACTCTAATGTGAACATGTAGACTTTCTCTTCAAATTCCTATCCTAAAACAAAAATATCAGATTTTTTTTTTCCTTTAGTCGACTTCTGAAGCTGTTTTAGACTAGTCATCCTATGGGTTAGATTACTTTTGATATTCTACATGGGCAATCTATAAGCATCTGTATGGGCAAGGGAAGTTTAATAGCATATGATTTTTCTATCCAGCAGACAATAAAATCCAGGGGGATGTCAAAATTTGCCAATTTCCAACTAGTAACAGAGCATGTTTTTTAAACAGTGAAGAAATGAGCTATTGGAACAATTTGCCACAGTTGTATTAGATTTTTCATAACTGCAAACTGGATGATATTCTTTAGTTAAAGCAAGAAGTAATTTAGCAATTTGTTTGGCTTACCATATAATAAAAGTAAGTTCTGTTATTACATTCTAGTATTAATACACAATTTCTTAAAGGAAATTCATTTGAGTTAGAGCAGAAGGATTAAGCAAAGAACTGTCTATCTCATCAGTCCTTGATGTCAGTAGGGAACGTATGCAAGCCTTTTCCAGGTGTGTGCTATCAGATCAGAGCACTACCTTTTAAAAAATGGGTTCTCAATTTTGTTGCCTTGATTTGGGGTAAAAAGCTTTTGAAACATTGGGTCTTTAGCCAGTGGTGCTGACCAACTGCCTGTTACAGCGAAGTTAAAGAAAGAAAGTGTTTGTAGGCTTTTTGGAAATACGAAGTGCTTAGACTCTACTATCGGAAGGTATCCAATTGAGTTTTAAGTCTTTGATTTTGAAACTCAGGTGCTACATCTGAAAATTTTCCACTGAAAATGAGGACCTCAACATTAAAGACCAAACTTAAAATGTGAAATCTCTATTTCCATTTTACAACAAACCTGTTCTTCAAGGGCACATACATCAAGTTTTATTAGTAATATAATTTTTTTCCAAAAATCTTTAGTTAGAAGACTAGTCAGAAAAAATTATATTTTAATGTGTCCAAAGACCAAATAGTCTTTTTGTATATTTTCAAGCATATTGTTTGAAGATTTTTAGAGAAGCTTTAAAACCAGATCATTTCCAAGGATAACTCCAACACACCTTCCAACAACAATCTTCAAAGTTCTATTAAATGTGCTGAAAAAACAACCTTAAGACTTTGCCTGCACTAAATTTTGTTTTGAGCACCAGGTGGGGCTGTAATCCCATTTGTCTTTAACCTGTACCATGTTCCTTAGGTGTATTTTTAACATGTTGAAGTTATTTACAGATCGTTGAAGTGAAAGATATCCTTTGCTCCAAAAGGTCTGATCTTTCTTGATTTCATTCATAATGAAGAATGTGAGATGGGCTGATGGAAACACTGTTAAAACTGTTGCTGATAGTCAACCCCCTTCTAGTTTGGACAAGGAGCTACACAAATATGTGTCTGTTGCTTTGAGAGCAACGGTAGCATCTTTTCAGAATACAGGGCTGTGCTTTATGGAAGTACTTACTGAAGAAAGCACTAGCTCAGGTGTGTTACAGCATGCCGTTACACCTGGTATGTGTAAGAGTTAACAAAACACTGTAGTTACTGTGGGTCAGAAAAGAGACATTGTCGGTTTTTCTCAGGGTATGCTAGAACCTCTGGACTATTTTTACTTGTAAAGGGCAAATAAGCAAAATAGGGTATTAGTTGTTATGAACTAACTCAAAGAACTCCATTTAGATCTTGTGTATCTCACTGTTGTTTTAATTTTTAATGAATTTTGGAAAATAAACTCACAAAAGTATAGCATTCATTGTGTTTGTGCTTTTAAGTTCTGGTGTACATTCAGACGCATTCTGTTGTATATTTGGCTGCATTAAGCAGTATTTTTCTGCATGTTTACAAGCTCTTTGGCTCTTTTGTAATCATGTACATTCCTTGCTAAGCTTTCCTTTAAATATCAATTCATTTCTATGTCTACATAGTTACCTTCAGTTTGACTTTCTGCAGGGGAATATCTGTGTACCTGTACTCTGAGAATGCTTGGGGAATGATACATGCAATAGTCTGAGATTGCTTTGGTATGGCAAAAGCTTGAAAACATTCACTTGGATAGCTTTAAGTAAATAAGTTTTTTACTGAGTACAGTATGTTTGCAGATTCACATTTTTAGTTAGCGGTGGAGTATCTTGTGCTCTGGCATATAAATTGCGGGACAACCGAGGGATCAGGCCCAG
>KL258887.1:0-10345 GCA_000699545.1 Podiceps cristatus | reverse complement strand
TGTTTTCTGGGGTGGGGGGGGGGGGAGGGGGGAGAGCCAGGTCACCTGGCTTGCCCATGAGCAGGTTACGTCCTCTTTCTCTCCTGGAGTGACAGCAGTAGCCATTTACTGGGATGCAGGGTTCCTTCTGGTGGCATCCTCCATGATCTTCAACCCAGTTGTGTTTACCTCTGCCTAGTAAATCCCTTAGCAGGGGAAACAAATGCTTTAATAACACTTTAAACCACTTCAGAAGTGCGAGAGATGCCGAGCTGAGTGCTGTGAGAGCCAAGTTCAATTCACACATAATTTTCCCATTTAAATGTTTTGGAGTGAGTCATTTCAGGCTGCATATGCCAAGTGCGTCGGCACAAGTGCTGCGATAGGTAGTGTTTCTCTTTGTACGTGGTGGTGTGTCGGCTCAGCACAGATGGTGCAAACCCTCATCGGTGAAACCCCCGGCTTCATGCAATGGGTGGGTTTGCTTCCTCCAGGGGAGGGATGGGCTGAGCAAGGAGACCTCCCTAGCCCAGCACCACAGCTCAAAACCTCACCAGGCAGGGGCTGCTCAGCAGGGTACACCTGGCCTGTCAGCAGGGATTTGAGAGAAAATGAATTTTGACCATTTGTTAAGTCAATCAATAACGTCTTTTCTAAATTACAGCATTTGAGCTAATTAGGAATGTGGAGCAGGGCACATTTCTCTGGTGGTGCTCCTCTGGTCTGGTTGGGAAGTGAGACGTGGTGCCGGGAAAGGTTCCTTATTCCTCTGAAGAGCACGAGGAGGACTTCCTTCTGCGTGTCAATACCAATAATGTCCCTAGGACAGAGACTCTGAAATAGGGATTAGCTCCCGAGTCCATGTGGCCAGGGAGGCTACTGACACAGCTGGAGGGTTCCAGAGAAGGTTTTAGCAAAGTCTGATGGTGAAAGATACATTAATGAGCTTTGAAAAGCTTTGAGGTCCTCTGGGAGTAACTTTTGAGAACAAGATAGGTACTAGTGGGAAAACTCCCTGTGAATAATAGGAATAGGCCATGGTCCTGTGAAACCAACAATCTCAGTTTCCAATGGTGTCATGATGTTCCCATTTTTCACTTAAATTCAGAGTTCCTGAAACCTCTTGCTTATCTGGAAATCGCATTTCTAAAAGAGAAAGGTGAGTAAAAGGATCAACATGCATGCTGTTTTAAATACTTGATGATTTTGGAGATTTATATTGCTGAGTGCAGAATCTTTGAAAGCAGAGTATGGCGATCCTTGAAATCTGTGAATCCACTGTGATGCATTTCCTACAAAACAATGCACAAATTTGGAGTAGTCCCCAAATTTGTGGCCTGTCTGAGCCAATCCTGCTTCAATCTGGGATACGGATCCCAGTTTCCCAATGTTTGCTGATGGTTACAGTGTGATAGCATCTCAATGGCTTCACAAGTCAGTTATTATTTAGTAAAAACTCTGCATAATTTGCAATTTAGCAGTCAGGAATCAGTGGTTTGGAAGTACACCTGGCTGACAGTTCTGGTGAGGAACATATATTTATGGGTTAGTAGTACAACAGACACTCCCACACTGTATTGTCCCATTATTCTGTTATATAGGCAGAATAATCTTTCAGAAATAATAGGCAGTTCAGCATCTAGAACCCAAGAAGTCCTTGGCTACTTTTCTGTAGTATCTTTTCTATCCTTCATTTCAGTTCCTGTATTGCAAGCTTTTCACGTGTGGCCCAAGGACATCATAAAGCAATTTAATATATCCAGCCTCTCATTACTGGGGAGCAGGTTTCATCAGCTATGGATTTGTGCTGGACTTCAAGAGAGAAGTTTCTGCAGTTCGTGATCAATATCAAGCCTTCCATAACAGAGATTCAGCCTCTTGGGTCCTGATATAATTAAGGCAGCTTAACACTTTCCCATTATTAGAAATCGTGTTCTGTTACTTAAAAATTCAATAAGTTTTAAATGCTCAGGCAAAATTCCTTAGGTTTTAGGAAGGTTGCTTTTATGACTTTGTGTTTTTTTTACCCTAATTTGGTTCACTACTTTGACAAGTATGCGGTTCTGGCATGTTAAAAAAACCTCTGGTGTCCTCTTTACAAGTTGAGCTTCTGTAAATATTTTGATGACTTCTTTTTCCCAGTGGTGACGTTTTTCAGCCCTTTGAACCAAGCCGACTAGTGATCACTAGCTGTGCGTTTCTGGTTTTCAGAGAGTCTTGATTCCTTCTTTTCAAAGTCCTTGATCTGTTTTTCAAAAATTACTGATCACCACTGCTGCAGCTGAAACATACCTATGCTAAAGAGAGCAAAAAATTCTTAAGGGAAAGATGAAGGTAATTAGGCATGTGTGTTAAGTACCTAAATACATTTAAATTGTTTGCCTTATATGCACTGACAAAATCCGTGTCCTAAGCACCTCTAGCTGTGTACTCTAAATTAGTGGGCACTTACGACACCTGTCTCTTTGTGCTTCATCTCCTTTGAAAAAGCTTTTTTAGTGTGTGACAAAATTTGTTTTACAGTGAACCGTTCTCCTTTAAAAGTCAGGCTTTACTTCTCTTCTCATATTATTCCTTTTTTTCTCCTTTTTTACCAGGAAATAGAAAAGTTAAGGAGAGACAGGGACTAAAAAGTTTATGAAGTACCTTAAAAAAAAAAAAAATTTCTGCCAGACTACCTGTATTTTCAGCAAACTCCAGTTTTTACCAGCCCCTCATTCAAAAGTGTAGCTCAAACCATTTTTAATCCTGCTTCCTCATGTGCCTGGCGTCATGCTGTTGTCCCTAATTAGGCAGTGACACACTATTGTTTTTCCTACCTGTGCCGTGGGTGGCACAGATGGGGCACCCTCGGAGCTCAGCTGCTGTGGGACAGGCTAAGTAGGTTCTTATCCTCTGTGCAAAGCAGCTTCACTGAGAGGAGGCAACATGCGCACTGCTTTCTGCCAGGCCGTTACACAAGAATTTGCGAGACATCTGTGGATTACTGGTGTGAGGATGCTCGGTTTATGTAACGGTACCCAGCTTCCAGGCAGCACTTCTTATCGGTAGGTATTAACGTGCTCTACTAAAAAAAAAAAAAAAAATGAGGTCAGTGTTATCATCCTTAATTTACATATTCTGTTTCTGGCTTTGAGGAAAGAGCATTTTCTCATAGTCAGTGCAATGGTAAAGACAATGTAGTTTGTGTGAAGATTTAAAACACTGGAGCAATGTGCCTGAGTGAACAAGGCTTATCTATTAGGTGCTTAAGACCTGTGCCCGAATCTTAAACATGTCTGAATCACCTTTATGTAACCTTCCAGTCATAAAATTAAATACTACAGATTATTGTCTGTCTCTGACATCTTTCATTTTGGCCTGCACAAGTAGCAGTCCCTACAACTCGGTTTGCTTAATGCTTTTCACTCTAAGACTTTGTCTTTAGTTGCATGTAGTTTGTGCATGTGTGCACATCTGAGCAGGTCGGGATTTTCAAAGGTGTCTCAACCTGATCTTTAAAACTCTTTTAGAAAAAGTGTAAAACCAAGTCAGCCTAAACTGAAATTTGGGGAAAATATTTTCAGGTGTATCATGGAGGAGTTTCAGCCTCACCCTGTCACTGGGCAGAGGCTTTAAAGTTGCCACTGTTATTTCAGTGTCTGTGCATCTCGTATGCCCCATTGCCACAAGCACTCTGCCTTGGTTCTGCTCCTGTAAAATGAAATAATTCTTTCTTTCTGCATTTTTTTCCTATCTTTTGCCTTTTTGGCCTGTAAGCTTTTGAGACCAGAGTCTCTGCCTTAAACATACTGCCTGGCTTGTCTGGATCACAGTGTTATTCCAGAAACTTGCTGTAGCTTCACTACAAGAAATTTATACTAATATAATGTCAGCATAGATTTAAATTTTTAAAAGGAAGGTTTAAATTAGATATTAGGGGGAAGTTTTTTACGGAGAGAGTGGTGAGGGGCTGGAACAGGCTGCCCAGAGAGGTGGTGGATGCCCCATGCCTGGAGGTGTTCAAGGCCAGGTTGGACGGGGTCCTGGGCAACCTTGTGTAGATCCAGGCCAGGAGGTTGGTGGCCCTGTCTGTGGCAGGGGGGTTGGAACTCTGTGATCCTTGGGGTCCCTTCCAACCCAGACCATTCTATGATTCTATGATTCTATGATTCTATGATTTCACAACATATTGCAGGAAAAGTACATTTAGGAAGAGGAGTGTATCTTGCAGGAATGATCACTTGTTTGACCTTAATCTGTCATTGGCAAAGCTTCCAGGCTGCACTGTATTAGCAGATGGATAATCGGCTCCAGCTGAAATTACTTGCACAGTTAAGTAGTTTATTTTCTCGTTTTCCTACAGTGAGAGTCTCTAAGAACAGGGCTGGCATACAAGCGCTCACGTACATTCCTGTACAAGCGTGTAAGGCCCGCCACTTGGACTGCTCAAGTGAGGAGCTGAGGTGTTACCATCTCTTCTCCAGTGCTTTGTGTGAGGAACAAAAGCTGGAGCCAGGTCACCGCTGCTTTCCCTTTGGGGGTGGAAAGCTGGCACAAAAGTGCAGCACCTACTTCTGCTTCATTTGGGACCTATTCCAAAGGACACAGGGAGGGAGGTTTTTCACAGACTTCACTGGGTTTTGGATCATGTTCAGGGGTTTTTTGTTCGAGTATCTTGCAAATCTTCTCTGCATCAAACTTTTCAGTGATATCTTTGTGCCATGTAGAGAGAGAATAATTAGAAGAGAAAATTTGCCATAGCAGTAAATGAAATTTGGAAATAACAAGACTCAGAAGAAAGGGGGTTCAGATGATAAAACCAGAGAAAACAATAAAATCAACACTCATTTTTGGTGATTACACTCTTATTTCCTATAACTTTTGTTAACAGGTTAAGGTGAGCTCTTAGAAAGATTTTTTCTAAAAGTGTAAGCAACATGAAAAACAAAAATTTTCAATGCTACTAATTCCACAGCTTCTGATGACTTTGACATCTCTGGAAAGGAATTCCTTTCCAGATCCACCACAGCTGGATCAGATTTACATGGGGTTTTTTGTCAAGATGACTACTCTCCTAAATGATTCAAATATTATTAGAGCAGAATTAAGTGGTGTGCAATTCTTGTCTGTGTCTCAAAAATAGTCTCTTATTTGGATATGAAGATGTAGAGGGCTATCAATTATCAGTTAAAACACACAAACTAAGTGGTGCATCCAAGAGTTTTATTAGGGAAGAATGCATTTATTTACTCAGGGGTGACACAAAGAAATTTGCATCTAATGAATAATAATATAGATACTCAGTAACATAGTTACAGAAATGTTATGGGTTTGGAATGGTGGAAAATTTTCATTTGAAGCTGGCTTCTCTCCTTGGCGTATAAACCTGACATAACTGTTACCAATGACATAGGCTCATTTTAACAAAACATAATTGAAAGAAATGGAAAGGCGGGTTGGATTTGGAACTCCCATCTCAATTATTTTATTTCTGCTTATATTAACCACAGACAAAAGAAATTCATTTAACTGTGCTTTATTCCTAATGGAATCATGGGTAAATGACATTCAAAGAAAATTGAAAAAGAAAAGAGCAGTTCCTCTGCTTAAAGTTGTAGAAGCTGAATAGAAAGGAGATTTTTTTTTTTTTTTTAATAAGGAAAAGCTATAGCAACTGGTGAAATAGTCACAGATTTTTGCAAGGATGTTCAGTCATTCCAGATTTTGTGATGTAAAGAAAATTATTCAGGAACAGATAAGATGGAACCAATACTGTTGAGACAAATATGGTCCAGTGGTGCTAGTCTTCCACATTATTTAAATTTGTGTATGAGTTGCTATGTTGTGTACCTTGTTAATATTTAGATGCTATAAAGTTATTTGGAGAAATCACGCTCCTTGGAAAGGCTGCTGTAAATGGAGTTTTCTCTCTCCGTTGCTACTCCATCATACCCAGTTACTAAGGCACTGGACCTTAGTTTGGCCTGAGATTCCTTCAAGAAAGGATTGGCCCTAAAGGTGTTTGACCATCCCCATTTTAGGTTTGGTTTAAAGGTGAGAATAAAACAGTTTATCTTTGGAGTGGATCCAAGCAAGGAACTGTTCGCTCTTCTCCACTTAAAAGATGGTCTCCCAGTATCAGTTAGTATCGTAAGTGGGCACCCATGTCAGAGGAGGAGGCAACTCTAGTGTCTGAAGGGGAAAAACTTCCAAGAGCTGTAGCAGTGAGTTTCAGTTTGGTGCAGTGGTTTACAGCTTTGGGTTTGGGTGCATGATTCAGCTGTTCCAGTAAGGGGCTAAGACATGCACCAGTTTTTTACCTTACTGTTTGGTTTTGGCTTTTTTTTTTTTTTTTTCCGAAAGGTTGGATGGGGATTTTGAGGTATTCCAGCAAGTCCCTGCTGGGGTTAACTATGGGTGCAGTGTGATCAGACAACCAGTGGTCAATTTATAGGCAAGTAAAAAATACAGGAAGAACTGAATCATCGAGATGTAGAGCAGAAAGGAGTGAGCCATGACATGAGGTCGCAAAGAAATACAATGGATGTTGAGTAAAAATGGTATTGGATCAAGAGCCACAGGTATTTCAAAAAGAGACACAGAAAGTTTTGACCAGTTTGGCACTCCTAAAAGAGCTGCTGCTCTTGCGTGGCAAAGCCTTGCATAGGAGCCCATGGTCCACTTGTCCTGTGGCTTGCCCACAGCTTTGCCATGCAGAACCAGGAGGTGCAGAGATGAATTACAGCAGCACCGAAGCAGCGTGGTGCTGTGCATGAGCTAGCTGAACCTGATAAGGTGGGCCTGGGAGACAGGGCTACAGCTGGAATTTAAAGACTTGGGAATTTGGTTTGAGGTTCATTTTTCTCTGATTGCAAATTAAGGGTTGGGGGGGCATTTCAGCTACTGCTATACAGCACACAGAAATCAGCTGCAACGCACAATAGTTGTGAAAAATCTTTCTAGATTTCTTTGTGCCTCTGTATGATTGACCAAATCAACAGAGCAGAAGTGGATGGGATACTTTTTGTTTAAATTTTGGGAAGCAAACAGCATAGGCTGCGTCTACATTAAAATGTTTTACACCGTGACAGGAGCAGGTCAGTGATCTAAACGGTGCTAAGCTCCCTAACATCCATGTTGCTCGAAGCTTGGGATTTTCACGTGCAGTTAGATATGGCACAGGGCCGACAGCATACCTGTACCCTTCTGGCGCAGCGGCTGGGAGGGAGGTGGGATGCTCTGCTGTGTCCACAATGGCATGAGGCACCTATAGCTACATCCGACACAGCTATGTGGGCTCCTGCTACGGTCAGCAGAGTCTTGCCAGGACAGTCAGGGGAGACTGTGTGTCTCCACTCTCCACCGACAGCGTTAGGGGATCCTACACCTGGCCCAGGTACAGATACTGCACTGTGGCCACCCAAAGTTAAGGAATAAAAGTCTTACCGAGCTTTTTAGCAGTTAGCCTGAGTATTGCAGCTCGGCCGGTGCTGCAGACCTCAATGGCACAAAAGAGGCCATTTCTTGTACAAAGAGGCCATTTCTTGTACAAGAGGCATATTTCTTGTACAAATTATTTGGAGACTGTTGTTGGCCTGAACTGTTCAGTATTCATCTAAGGGCAGGGAGAAAAGGTGATAAAGAGCATACATGTGAACTGTGAGTGAACGCAGTAAGATGAGTGTAACTAGATATTCCCTGTAGAGGTCTGCAGGATTTAAAGAAGAACAACCAAACCCCGTTAATCTTCTAGCAACCTTGCACTGTGAAGTCTGTTGTTCCAGTGTAAATAATTATATTCTTAGTTCAGTGGCTGAATCTAGTAGGAAATCATGAAATTTTGTATGTTTGTTTTAGAATAAAGTGTGGGAATGACAAAAATACTTGTAAAAAATATATGAAACTGCATTTTTGGTGGACTTAAAATTTACAGACAACATTTGCTCTAGTTCTGATGAGTCCCTGGACTTTGCATAAATCAACAAGCAGTGACATTTTCTCAATGTCACTAATGACATTTTGGCCAAGAGGGTCTCAGCTGACTTTGTTCACTGCAGAATTGTACACGGCATGTCCTGAGGGGATTTGCTGCATCACTGTGTTTGTTTACATTACTCTTTAAGCTGCCATCCCCAGCAAGTGTAATCAGTTGTCCAGTAAAAAAAGATCTTTCATTACCATCTTTTCTAATGCTTAATCTATGAATAATTGTCTGGGATATTTGTTATATATGGAATAAATAAAATGTTTCCTTCTCAGTGTGGTGAATAAAGCCAATTATTGTTGTCAAATGATGAAAGACATTTTATGCGAAGGCACTGCTTTTGGGGGATAAATGATGGAAATTGGACATTGATCTGATGCAAGTTTGTCGAGTTTATTATATGGCAAATTTAGTGAAGAACATATTATTTCAGGCTCTTAGAGAATTATATCAACCAAGGGGGCAGCTAAGGAAGTAAAAATCTCCTTTCAGGAGAAAGAAGACCACATCGAGTATTTGATAATAACTGTGCTGTTACTCAAGTGATGGGGATGGATTAAGCCAAGGTTAACGTAACCTAGCTGAACGCACAGCTACTGATGTATACGGGAGGGAGGTCCAGCAATGCCGCCAGCCGCCGTACTGCACTCTGGAGAACAAGAGGAGTGTGCTCACTGCAGCAGTCACACACCTTTATCACAGCATCCAGGCAGGCTGAGTGTTTTTGGTGTCAGTATTTAGTGCTTTGGGGACAGGAGGATGTAAAAAGTGCTCCCACGGAGTGAGTGAGGTTTTAACACAATGTCTACATCACTTATGAATCAGACTTCCACTAGGACTTGTGGGCGCAGAGCGCTTCAAGAGAGCTGCGAACCTGCACCCAGGGTATCTGGCCTCCTACCAGAAGGCAGTTCAGCCACAACTCTGAATGTGAGCAGCGTTTCAGGCTAGTGCTGTGCTTTTAAATATCCCACCTTAATATTTTTTTTCCAAGGAATGTATATTGCCCTCTTTCTTCTGAAAAGGTCAGTCTTTGCCTATTGGAAGGGGTATGCTGTTACACGGTGTGTGCTGTCTTTTGACACATCATACTTCTAAGGTCTTGACATCTTGTTTCTTCACTGCACGGGCTGTGTTAGGGCAAGGCTGCGTTACTACTGATGTCCCATTAGTCTCAGAATAGTGTCATTAGAGGGCTTAACATAATAAAGCACACCAAGGGCCAAGGGATGTTAAAAACTAAGTATCTGACATCTGAGAAAGGCTTCAGTGCACAGAATCTGTGCTTTCCATGCTCCATGGAGGTTAATTATTTCTCGGGCAAAAATATGGTCTCTGAATGGCATATTCCCCAGGAGGTTAAAATGCTCCCTGCTTAATTGGGTTACTGAATCCCTTTACCACTAAGAAAAATTGCAACAGTTTTAGCTGGAGAATAAGGCTGTAAAAGAGGTGACAGAACAGCTCATTAGTCAGGGGACCGTGAACTGTGACTCAGCTTCCATAGGCAGAGATGGTAGAATAGACAGTAAAAAACTACGGAGGTGGGTCAGGGGAAATGAGAAGGCAATCCTGACATTTCTTTTGAGATCAAGGTGGTGGTGAGCCAAGTCTTCAAGTAGGAGTTGTTGGATTTATAGAAGATATAACCTTGCTAGTATTTTTGGGCAAATGAATAACAGGGTGTTTTTTTCATTAGATCAAAAAGAAAGTTATTGAAGAACAAGTAAGCAATCCACAACTTTTATCAGGCTGACACCAATGCAAAGAAAGGGAGCAAGTTTGTATTTAGATTCTGATGCAAACAGGTTGGACAAGTGGAGAGGTAAGTACAGCGCTCATTGCTCTTCCTTTAAAACGCTCTTCTCTTCTTGTCTAAAAGTAGTTGCCTGATTTTCTTTTTAACTACACTGTTGAACAACTCTATGGCAGTTGGAGTAGTTTGGAGGAAAGGCAAGTCGTCCCCTCACTTGAATTGCTCATCTGTCATGGTAGAACCTGTGGAGTAAGGAGGTGAAGCCTGACGTATAGCACTTGCATCAACAGAGGACAGCTTGCCTTGAACTGTGCCCCAAATAAAAGTAATGCAATCTCTGGACTGCTGCTGTAATGCGGTCTGTCCCCCTAACTAGGTAATTAGGTGAAAAAACATAATCAATTCTAGAGCGCGGATAGTTCAAACATGCTTCAGGAGCATTAACCATAGTCCAGGTATGTACAGATGGGGAGAAACCATTCCAGCCAAAAAGAGATTAACTGGCTCAGGGCCCCACTCACCCCTTCTTTCCATGAATCCTCTGGCATTTCTGCTTCTTTGCTCCGGGATGAGTGTCTCTTCTCCGGTAGTGGAGGAGGAGCTCAGCCTCAGCATACTGTCATGGTTTAACCCCAAACGGTAAC
>KL258886.1:35082-56488 GCA_000699545.1 Podiceps cristatus | reverse complement strand
GCTTCCTTCCTCCACCAGGAGCAAAAATTTATTTAGTTATTTATAATATTATAAATGCTTACTATTCTGACATATTCCTTTTGTGGTTTAGAGGGGTGACCTTAGACCTTTTCTTTTCAAGCATTTCTTCATTGTTTGTGTCTGTTTTGAATTTCCTGGGGGGATTTAAGATTTTGAGGAGATGGTTAGCCATAACAGGAGCAAATATATTTTGTGTTTCAGCTGATCTTTCCCTCTCTCAACAGATGGGGTAAAGCTGCGGGTTTGATGGAAACAATGTGATATTGCTGTTGGAATCTGCTAAGTATCTTCAGAACAGTGGCCCTTTTGCCTGCTTCATCCTGTCCGTTCTTAGCTCTGATCTAAACAAGGAGAAAAACCCAGTTTAGCGAATTGGACTAAAGTCTCAAAAATGAGAAGGTTCATCATGTATGGGTGTCACGGATGACAGGGAACTGATGGGCAAGGGTATTGCTCATGGCTGTTAAGGCTACGGATCTCTCTTTAGCTGTGCGTACATTCAAGACATGGATCGCCAGGTGGCACCTGTATTAGATGTCAAGATTAGTATATATTAGATGAAATTCTGAAGTTCTGAAGTAATGTTGTTGTTAATTTGGGTCCTGGGCCCCATTAGGAGTCTCTGGGCACTACTGCAATGCTCATAGGAGCGGTGTTGGGGAGAACCAGGAAGCGGTTGAGAAAACGGAATTTCAAAAAGCTTTTGGGTTGAGTTTCTTTCATATCTTATTTGAACCTGCTCACACCTCCAGAGTGAAAATTACTGCATAGAACATTTCCATGAGAGCCTTTGTCTTTGTTGTACTTAAAGGGAAAAGCCTAACCATAAAGTATGGATGTAATGACTGCTTTGTTAGGGGACAGCACGCTTTAAAGTGCCAAACAAAAGCTTTTTATCTTGTAGCAGGAAGTTTTGCTTCTTGGAAGTTAGCAGGAAGACACTCCTCTTGCAGGTCTGTTTGCCCTGTATGCAGATGCTACATAAGCATTTAGGAAAATGGCATTTTTTCAATGGTGTTGATTATCACAGGAGTTGAAATTGTTTTCTATGGTGTCCACCATGCCCAAGTACAATTCCAGTGCTGTACAAACAGCATGGGACTTATTGCTTTTACAGGAATATTTGGTGTAAGCAGCCTTGTCAAACAGATAAAAAATTATCCAATATTGCAAAAAACTAATAGGCCTTGACTGTAGCTTGAAAAAAATGCTGATCCTGATAAGGATCTAAATCGTTCATGATTCAGTTGGATCAGCAGTGAATGATTTTGTGCATCTTTGGCTTCATTCCAAATCACGGGGTTAGATTTTTGAAAGTAAAGGGAATGGATTTGCATGTGACTTTCATTCCAGCTTATTTTGTGTTTGAGCAATCAGATGGAGATTTTTCCTAAGCTGGTTTGGGCTGCCCAACTCGATACCTGCTGCTTTTTGGGTGTGCTAACCATCTGCCTTCTGGGTTTGGGCAAAATCATTCGTCCCTTCCAGAAATGTTGACTTTGATCTTTTACTTAGTTCTTAAGCCAGCTAATTGGGTTTTTTGTGGGTTTTTGTTTGGTTGGTTTTTTAATTTTATTTTTAACTGGAAAACTGTCGTGTAACAGTAATTGTACCAGTATTTGAAAACCAGAATGGTCAACTGTAATTAAAAAAAAAAATTGCAGTGAAGAAGGTCAAAATTTAAACTGACCGGAGCACCAGTCGCACAAACAAATATGGGAGAAACTGCGTGAATTTGATCAGCCTCAGGAAGTGTGGGTATGATGCCGGCCTTGTTAGTTAGCCAAACTGAGAACAGTGAAAAGAGGAATCGAGTAGTGCTAAGCAGAATAAACCCCCTCAGACACTGTTAAAACTATCACTTCATTATTTTAGGATGCTGTAATAATTGTTTACTTTATTTCTTCTAATGTGGATTAGGTTGTAATGGGCTGATAAACGCTATCCTTTTACAAATTTGAGAAAAGCATTTTGTATTTCTGCCTTAAGTGGAACTAATTATGGAATTGAAGTCATGTTGATGGACGCCATCACCGAGCTGCCCATTGCCTTTAGTGTGTGTGATCCATACTAATAAGTCTGCAAGGCAGGAGCTGTGTTTTATTTGTAGGTTGTTATGTTGAGGTCGCACCAGTTACTTGTCTGTGTGAGTGGAATATGTGGATAACATTCACACAAATAACACTGATGAGCTAATAATAGCTTCAGAAGTCAAGATTAATATTCTCCTAGTGTACCTCTATTAACAGTTTTTATTTATATTACGTTCTAATTTTTGCTCGATACAGCTTCTGTCTCACGGTGCATTGGACAGACTGAATGGATTCCCTCTGTGAGCAACTTCGATACTCCTTGATGTTCGATGTGTATCCCTATATCTTTTTTACTGCACTCCATTTAAATTCTTTCTTTTCATTTTCTCATGAGCTTTTTCCATGGCACTCACCACCATAGTATCTGAGCATGTCACAAACATTAATGAATTTATTTTCACAACAGTGACTTCCGTTGACTTCAGTCGCTGTTGTAAGTGCTCAGCACTTCTGCAAATCAGACCCTGGGGTCTCCAGGCAGGCAACCAGAAAACGAGAGCGCGCAATTGCTGATTGTCTCTGAAAGCCCACTACATGTGGATTTTTCTCAGATGGGATTCATAGATGTGTGCTGACAGCAACGTGTTGGTGAGTCTGGGGATTCTTCGGTTGCATTCCAGAGTCTGGTGTGGAATATACTCCATTTACTCCGAGTTATCCCATGTCTCATTTCACTTTTCTTTTCCCTTTACTTACTGAGACTTTATTTTCACTACTTAGGCTTGTTGCCAGTGTGTGTCTCTTCCAATCCTGCCATTGTATGAGTCAGTCTTTATCTTTCCCCCCGGCCTTTTCCAGTTCTCATTATGAGATTCCTCTCTCGTTCTCCCCGTCCTTTGGATCCATATCCAAACTTCATCGTCGTCTTTATTCCTTTGCCTTATTCCATCACCGCTCTGGCTCTTTGACAGTCCTAGGTTTAGTTGAGATCTTTGGGTTTTTCCCTTTATATCAGTTCCATTTCTTCACCGTAGCTCCTTCTCTGGTTTCTTGCCAAGCAAACCCAGACTCGCACTCTCCAAATTGATTCCATTTTCTGATATCTCACCACTCTTATTCCTGTTTGCCCCAATCCTCATCCAGTGTTATCTTATTCTTGCTTCCCCTGCTTCTAAAGAAACACCCGCAGCCATTCTGGATGCCTTTCCCAAGCATCTTTTCCTTGAATTTTAGACCCACGTTGCCTTTTCTCTTCAACTTCCCACTGCCAGTTTCCTTCTTTAGTCACTTTTCTTGCCCATCTAAGACTATCACTCACAATTTGTGTGGTGTTTTGGTTTGGTTTTTTTTTTACATTTTTCCCTTGTTCCCCCCTAACCCTCCCGATGTCTTTCTTGTCCCCCTTTTGTATTCTTATGAATACAAAGTCACCGTGCTCTGTGCTTCTCTTCCAATAAATCTTAGAAAAGTACTGGTGAAATGAGCTGCCTGTTCTCTGCTCCAATTCCTGGGCCTGAGTTGTGTGCAGTCTACTAGAGCTGCAGCTTCAGGGACGCTCCTGGTCAATCTTGGGCTGGAGCTCACCGTTGTGGAGTAGGTGGTGAATTCAGATCAGAAGAGACCTTGTGAATCAGATGTCAGCGTACATTTGAACCCCCTTGTGTCAGAGGTCCATGAGGGTGGCTGTGGCATATGTTTGAAATGAAACCTGAGGGGACGGGGAAAGGATGACATGAGGAACACTACCTCTTCTACACCACCAGTTTAATTGTCTTTCTTTAAAAAAGATAAATTGGGCTGGGGCACATACTCACTAGAGGAAAAAAAAAGTGCTCAGATGGTTATAACAAAGATAAGGAATTTGTAATTGTCATATCTGAATATATTTGAATGAAAAATTGGCATGTTACCCACAGATTCCCCCTTGCTGCTTCCCCCCACCTTTTTTTTTTTTTACATTTTTTTTTCAACAGCCAAAGGTAGATGAGGCATGTTCAGGTAGTCAACTTTTTGATCAATGTTGTGTCACTGCCCTCTGACTTAGCACGTCATCAGTTTGCGTTTATGCAGCTACCTGACTTCTGTGTGCACAGAGACTTGTTCCATTTGCTGGTACACATAAAGTGGAAGCATTTCCTAGGTTCAGTGTTACATTTGATACAGACTAGTGTAATGAAACATGAAATGTTCGTTTTTTTCCCTGTTTCTGTTGAATAGTCATGGCTACTGAGACGGGTGAATTTTTAAATACGTACTCCTTACAGAGAGAGTTTTAGGGAAATAGTTTTAATTTTGATATATTGTTACAGAGTATAGAGAACAGTGGGAAACTAGGACCGGGATGGGCCTCAAGAAGTAATCCTCTTGCCCCAAGTCACTTTATGTGTATTGTTCCTAGCAGATATCTGTCTTCCCTGTTCTAATTATAGACTTTCCCCATCCTTGCTAGGTAATTTGTCACAGGCTGTTACTCTCTTCGCTGTTTGAAGGTTTCCATTATGTTTAATATGCATTGTTCTTGCTGCAAGTTGAATCCATTAATGAACACGGAAAACAGGCTGTTCCCATCCTCTTTGTTAGCAGCCTTTTATGTACCTGTGGGTTATCATCCTGCATCTCCTCTAGCTTATCTATAGCCTGTCCTCAGTGCCACTACACATTATTTTGCTAATCTCCGAGATCTCAGATGAGAGAATTTTATCCCAGCTTCTTAAGTACTATTTGTTGGAGCTTATCTGAAATTCTGAAAAGGCAGGTTCTACATAGAGGCAGGCAGATGGGTAGATTTAAAGGACTGAAGAAAGCCCTCCATGTTTACCTGGAGGAAAATGTCTCTACTACATTTCTTTCAGATCTCTGTGGACTATTTTCATACTCAACTTGTTGTCCCTAAGAGATTTGTTTTTCCCCACGGTGTTGTAGATTTTTGGTAACTTTTTGTCTGCCTTAAATTCAGACTGACAAGGTGCTCCTTCTTCTGTAGCTGCATGAGTTCAAAGCATTTGAAAGTAACTGGGAACTAAGTTAAAGGAAAAACTTTTTGCTCAGAAAAAGCACTTATAGATCTTTCTCAAAAAAAAAAGGAAAACAATTGGGAGGAAAATGTTTATTTATATGTGTGAAATTCAGACAAATTTGATATGGTTTGGCAAACAAACCACAGAGGATATAACCTATTTAACTCCTTTACATTTTTCAAGCATGCCAGGGAACACTATGAACACAGTTAAATTTTAAGATGTGGCTTTGTTGTCTAAGCACAACTGTCTGTTCAGTCGCTTTGGCCACCAGCATGGACCTGCTGCACTTGTCCTCCCCATCCTGTCAGCTGAGCTAAATATTTTGTTGCCCTGTTTGCATGGCAAGAAGATTGTTCAAATTGGTTTATTTCTTCCTCATCTCTGTTTTACTGAGGTTCCCTGTCTTGGTTTTCAGTAGTCGGCAGGCTTGGACTTCACCCCTCTGGTGAAGCACAGCAAAGCAGCAAGAGCTTGTGTGTAAGCAGGTGTACGCAGGAGGGGAACAGACAGGAATAAGCTTGGGGTGCAATGGGGGAGCAGTTGAACGTGTGCTTTTATTCACCAGAGCCTGGGCTTGAACTCGTTCACAATTGATGGTGAGGATGGGTGAGACCTGATTTCAGGGTGGGCATCTCATGTTGTTCCACAGATGGTCTATGCAGAGGATCACAGTGTCCTCATTAACAGTTATTTTGTAAGTTTATTGAATTAATCTGATGATGCAATCAGGTGGGTTTGGGTTGGTGTTTGTGTTTTAGGTGTGGTTTTGGTTTTTATTGTGTTTGGGGGGGTGTTGTGTTTTGTGGGGTGTTTTTTTTTTTTTTTAAAGGCTGTATATATGACAACCCGTGGTATGGGAAAGAAGCAAAGTGGCATAGATTGTCCTTTGTTTTCTTTACTTTGATGCAAGGCACATGGAGAAAGAAGCAGTAAAATAGAAAGCAAAATAGTCCGGAAAACCTTGCTATAGAGAACTAGCATTTGCTGAATACGCAGTGAGCCGCATAAACTTTCACGCTTGTTCTCTTCTGGCTCTCCTACTTGATATACATGAGATTGAGATTTCGCTTGAGGAAGTTCTGAGTAGTTAGAGCATTAATCATATCATCGGAAATGTGCTTCACAGAGCTATATAGTGGGTTCTAAGATATTGTTTTCTAATTAGCCAGCTACAATTAATTGACTCATAGGCAATTTTACCTTTAATTGCTGCCCCTCTGTTCCTTGTGTATAATAAGGACCACCGTGTTTTATAGGAGAGTTATGAAGCTAGAATAATTATGTTTGTTTAGAAGAGGAGCACACTAAGACAATACAATAAGAGGACCATCGAAAACCCATGAGGAAAGTAGCAGTTCTGTATTCAGCGCAGGGCTTGGATCGGGTCCAGTGAACACACTATGGGATTACACTCTGGGCAGTGAATGTGAAAAGAAAAGATGAGTAACTATCCATACCCTGTTTTGTTCAAAGCAGATGTCCTATAGAAAGATAGTGTTTGAATGTGAATAGAGAATATGCCATATGCATACAAGGATGTCTGGGAGAGTTTGTTTAGACAGGCTTATTTCTGGAATCTTCCAATGTCTGAGATTTTGTATTTTCCACTTCTGTATTTTTTAAATGCTAAGAGTTTCTGTGAGGGGCTGTAAAATTCACGACACCTGCGTTTTCTAGGATGCCTAGCTTTAATTTAGTCTATTGCTGTAAAAAGCATATTGGGAATTTTCTGGAAGGAGAACAAGTACTGAGATAATAACAAGGTAATATATGAAAGAGTAGGTCATGCACCTGGAGAAATGATGCTATGCAGTAAATGAAAAACAGGGTTATATCAGCTAAACAAATTAACTATGTTAGGGAATAATTAACAATTCCTATTGAATTTCCATACCTAAATTTATTATTAGTAATAAGACTATATCGATAAGTGCTTGAACAGTGGAGACAGTGACTGTGGCAAACCAGGAGAGGTCAGAGACACTTGTCAGGAAACACGAGAGAAATGTGTTACTTCATCTCACCATGATTGCTGCTTCCTCGTGTCAGTTGGGTCGTAGCTGTCAAGTCATTACAGACTAAACTTTTAGACACCATAAATGACTTTATGTTGAGGAAGCTAATTGGCGAATCAATAGGGGGCAGCTTATTGACACAATGTTATTACCAAAGTACGTTCTGTAACGCCATGCTTAAATTCAACATCCTTTCAGGAAGAGTAGAAGTCAGAAGGACCAATGTCTCAGTACATACTTCCACAAACGGGAGTTTTAGAAAAATGAGGATGTTTATTAAAAAGAAACAACAAAAAAGTCACCTTTATAGAGATGACGTGGATATTGGAAGCTTTAAAAAAAAAAAAAAATCATTAAGGCATTTTAAAAAGACCAAATTAAAAAGGCATCATTGTTAAACACCAAGATTAGAGAGATTACTGTATGCAGAAATGTTCTTCACAAAATAAAATCCCCATTCAAATAAGAAAAACAAAAAAAGAATGCAAAATCTGTTTGGTGAAATGTAAAAAACACAGTAAGGCAGAGCAAACAAGATTTTGTTAGAACTTCCAAAGACTTTTCCCTAACTCATCAGGCGTAGGATGCTTGTCAGGTAGTCTGTAAGGCCAGTGGAGGATCAGAGTATAAGAAGCTGTAGGATGGCACGTGCGCACACAAAAAAGGATTTGTTGCAGTAACAATAACTGTGAAATAAATTGGTCAGATGCCCACATGGTGGTGACATGGTTGGTTTTTTTTGCAAGAGTTGTGAAGAGAATGTAATTCAGTAGAAGAGGCGGCAGGGCGAACTGACAAAATAAGCAGTAAATATTGGTTAAAAATATCTGAAGCTGGTGGCATTTGCCCAAGAGTTCTAGAGGACCTTTAAGGGTGAGATAGTTAAACTGAACTATATTTACTGTGTTGCCTCTTGACTAATGCTTCCTTGGTATCAAAGGGTTGGAATAAGATTAATGTGATGTCAAGCTATAAGACAGCTTCTCAAGAGTCTCCAGGGAACTACTAACCAGTAAACCTGCATTCAGGCTTAGAAACTATAATAAGAAATAGTTATTGGACTTAGAAATACGTATGATATATGCAGAGGAAGACTCAACATGGCTTATTTAGTCATTCCTCACTCTTAAAATTCACTTTGGGGGCTAGAGTAGTCCTGTTGATACAATCTGTTTAGGTTTCCAGAAAGTGCTTGAAAAGGTTTCTCACCAAAAAGACTACTGGAAAATATAACCTAACTAGCCGTGAAGGAAAATGAGAGGTACTTAACATGAACAAATATGTAAAAAACAAATAAACCCCCCCCAAACCAACCCCCAACTCACCACCGTGACAAACCAACCAACCCCCACAACCCCCAAACTCCAAACAACAGGGTGAGAATTAGTGTTCGGTTTTCTTAATGGAGACGACGTCATAGGATTTTGCACTCTGGACTGAATATTCTCAAGAAGTGGGTTTATAGTGAGTGACTAATAATAAAATTCTTATGAGATTGCCAAGCTAGTCAGGATAAGGGAGAAGAGAAGGAGCAACTTTTAAGATGCAGATGAAATTCAGTCTAAGTAAATGTGAGGAGGTGCAAATGGAGACAGACGAAAATCCCTATTGAAATCGTACATGATGATGGGTAACCAATTATTCATTGCTTTTTAAGCATGAGATGTAGGTGCTGTAATGAATAATTCTAGGCCATTAGAAATTATTGGGAAAAGAGTGGGGAAAAAAATTCAGAAACATGATTTGTGGCTTTGTATACATTCACAAAATGCCCGTGTCTTGAAGACTCCTTGAAGGATGTGTTAGAACTTGCAAAGGTAAGAAGTGTGATAAAGTCTGTTAAAGAATTCATTTTTTCTAAGTAGCAATCGAATAAATTAAGGACTCTTCAGACTAGAAAAATTTATGACTAAAAGGTATATGATAGGAATCCAGAAATCATTGTTAGACTGAGGGAAGATGAATGGAGAATTATTATTTACAGTTTCTTTCTCTCCAAGACCAGCAGGACATGGAATGATGCTAGCAGAAGGCAGTCTCAGAATGAGCAGGAGAAGATGCTCCTCAGAAGACATAATTAAGCTGTGCAAAACTGTGCTGTTGTGTGTTAGGAAGACTGAGTGGTTTCACGGATCTGAAAAAGGAAGTGCACAAAAGCGGGGGAAGAGATTTCAGAGGGCTATTAATATAAATATGCCACCACTGATTGAGATAGCACCTAGGCAGCAAATCACTGGAGGTGAAGGAGCCTTAGAATGGTTGTACAAGTGTGGGAAAGGAGAGAGAGCGTGGATTTAAGATGAAAGGAAGCAAATAGCAACAGTGGGGAAGACTGGGAAGGTGTGAATGTGCTATATGAGAGAAGGCGGAGACAGAGAGGAAGAGGAGTGAGCAGAGCTGGCAGAAACTGCAGGTGGCTGAAAGTAGCAAGAATGGGGATTTGGCAGCAATGCTGGTAGCACTGATGTCATTTAGAAAAGGAGTGGCATGAAAACCGTAAGGGAAAGGCAAAGGAAGAGAGTTGACAATGCATATATCGTGTGTATAGAAATATTTCTTTCTTGGATTGAGTGTTAGGAAGCCTATTGATCCTTATCTAATTATACGCTGTAGGTTAGTTTATCTGAAATGATGGATTATTTTTAGAATACAAGAATTATACTTAAGATATGTTTGCAGCCTATTGCGTTTAAAGAAATTAACATAAAGTTTGAGAATAGGAACTGTGAGATGTAAATTCAAGTACAGTGAAAGCGTATGTGTTTTCTCACATGTATGATAATGAAATAGGGATTATCAGCTATTTTAGATTTGCAGCGCATATGCTGTAATTTCATTCATGGTCTTGTCATAGGCCTCTCGTATCAGTAGTGTGTATATATGATTTTATTTTTATGTTGTTTTCTTCTCTTATTCATTAGTTCTTTTGTTAGAGCAAAGTCAGCTTAGCTTGTTAGTATAGTGAGGATCAACAGAAACATCAAAATCTTCCAGGTATCCAAGCAAAAGAAAATAGAAATGAATTTCTATGAACTCCACAGCTGCAAGCTCTTTAAAAAAACAAACCAAACCAAAACCAAAACAACCAAACAACAACAACAACAAAACCTAAACCAAACGACCACACACACACAAAAACCCAAACAAAATCGGACCACAACCTGGTGTATGAAATGGTATTATAAGCTTTCCAAAGAGTTGATTACAGAGCAGCTCAGGAAGGGCCGCTGACTATGAGGTAAGTGGCCATCTTTTGCATTAGGCCGAGGCATAAAATTAAGGCTGATAAACACAGTGCTTTCACAGGCATGCTAGAACTGAGCTCAAAGTCATAGCTAATAAACGAATCAGGGAAGAGGACATTTTGCTTACTGAGTAACTTTTTTGCCCCAATCACTGGGTAATCCTTAATACCCACTCTAGCTAATTCAGCCACGCAAAATGCTTCCTGATTATGTATTTCAAAATGGAAATTATCCAGTAAAGGTCCGTTCCAGGAACGCTGCTAAAACATGTTGATTTCTCCCTAACATCTGCTAGTGAAAGGGAAAGATTTTGGGGGGTACAGTTTTGCTGGATTTCTTTGTCTCGTTTAGATTTAAGAGGATGAGCTTCCCTTTGAAAGGTGAGTCTGTTGATTACTAGCGTGCATAGTTTCGTTTCCAACCTCATATCCTATGCAGAATGCATTGCACATGACTCCTAAGTAGTTCAGTTATTTATTTGTCCCGCTGCAGTGGGAGCTGGTTCAGAATGAAAATCCTGTATTATGTGTTGGACAGATAATGAAGGCAAAGTGTGAAACCACTGAAACCGTAAGGTTTACTGGATGATTTTTTTTTTTTATTTTTACGGCAATTATCTTAGCCTCAATGTTACTAATGGAATTACATGTGAAAATGCAAGTAACCCTGAGTTTTTGAGGTCTGAATGAGGAATAACCATTTTGCAACAGTTTGTCGCACCAATAGGAGCTCTCTCTGAGGCTTAGGTCTTAACTGCTGTTCCAGTGGGCTGGGATTTGGGATTTTGGGCTGCCCTGACAAAGTAGCCCGATAGTTAGTTGTTATCTGCCTGTATAAATGCCAGCAGCCGTTCTAGGACTGGGGGAGGTTCAACGAGCTCAAGTTTTCCTTGAGAGATGCAAAACCATCTCTGTTGTCTTCTCTTTTCGCTGGTTGGCTGAAGATTCTTTCTTGTTTAAGAGCTGGCGTGTGATACAGAGGTTACCTGTCCCTTTATGAGATGAGGAGAATCCTCATGTTGACTTTAAGGTGTCTCTGAGGTTGTCGGTGAAAGCTGATGTCATGTCATGTGCTCTGGGAGTATCCAATTTCTGTCATACAGAACCTTTCACAACACCGTTTGGTGACCGTGGCTTCCTCAGATAGGCTTTCACAGTAGTCCCAGTTTTTTACGTCTGATTTTGTGGCCAATTTTGGTGAGATATCTGATGTGACTCTGGTATACTTATAAAGAGCCTAGGTCTTTGCCTGACCGAGTTTTCTTACACTGGGTTTTTAGATGTGTTCTTACTTGAAGCAGAATGCTGTTTTTCTCCAGATGGAGCCTTTTCTGTCTGTCATATTTATTTGTATTTTTCACATTTTCTGTGTAAAGTGAAGGCAATTACTCTACTGCTCGTTATGTTTAGAGGTTTTTCACTGGGTTTGCAATCTTCCTTCTGTTATCGTTCATTTCTAGGAACCTTTTTATTTGTAGTTCTATGAAATGCTCAAACCGTGTATCTGCATCAGTTTTATCTGTTTGGCATAGTCTGTCCGTCTAGGGGTACTTATCAGTGGTGAAAGAACATTGTCTGCCTAAGAGCAGTTATTGGTTATAAAAAGACTTCAGAAAAGAAAGGAAAGAGATATTTTACAATGAGTTGTAGGAATATTTAGGACTGTGCTTTGCACTTGTGATTCCGGGGACCTGCTGCAATTTCCATCGAAATAGTGTCTTCAGATAGATGGTGTTTGGTTTCAGGCATAAAGGGCTTGTCAGGAAATGAGTTGCGTTTTAGGTGGGAATTGTAAGATTCCTTAGAGACGTATCTGCCGTTTCTAGTACATGCTGGGCTGCTGTTTAAGTCGCCCTGAGTCTGGGGTGCCTGAAGAATAATCAGGTTGTTTCATCCACTTCATGCTTTTTTTTTTTTTTTCCCCCTTCATTTTAAGCTATTTGTTGTAGTGAACTGTCGCTGTTTAAAGCTATAGGTGTATTTTAGGTCCTCACACCTATCTGAAGAATCTATACCAGCTGCCCAGTATTGCTGAGAATTGACTAATCTAGTCTTTTATTTTGCTGAATCACTGACAGGGAATGCTAGTACCATACATGCTCAGATGCCGTTATCCTCCATTTGATGAATACTAACAAAACATGTAAAAGTGCTGATATAATAAAACGGAGTAGTGTATAGGCCTCTTAATTGATAGTTTCACTTCTACGTTATTGTGACAAAATAGTGTAAATCGTATTTCTTAATCCTTTCAGTACATAACTATACAAGGTTCCCTCCCTGCCAGGCCCTGTTGATCTCAAATGCACTTGAGGGGTCAGGAGAAAGCTCAGCTAAGTCAACAAAATGCAGGTATGGGGGAGGAAGGATTGTTTTCCAGAATAATTTGAAATCCTAGAATTGTTTAGGTTGGAAGAAACCTTTATGATCACTGAGTCCAACTGTTAACCTGTCACTGCCAAGTCCACCATTGAACCATGTCCATAAACACCACATCTACACGTCTTTTAAATACCTCCAGGGATGGGGACCCAGCAACTTCCCTGGGCAGCTTGTTTCAGTGCTTGACAGCCCTTTCCGTGAAGAAATGTTTCCCAATATCTGATCTAAACTTCCTTTAGCACAAGTTGAGGCAGTTTCCTTTTGTCTTATCACTATCTACTTGGGAGAAGACCCACACCCCCCTCGCTCCAACCTCCTTTCAGGCAGTTGCAGAGAGCGAGAAGGTCTCCCCTCAGCCTCCTCTTCTCCAGGCTGAACACCCCCAGCTCCCTCAGCCGCTCCCCATAACACTTCTGCTCCAGACCCTTCCCCAGCTCCATTGCCCGTCTCCGGACACGGGTGTGAAATGATGTGACTGGAGATGTTACTGTTACCAGATAATCTGAATATTGAATTTGGGCCCTTTCAGGCTGTTTTCAGTGACTTCATGGAAATCTTTACCAGTACAATGAGACAAAGACCCATTAAGACAAATGGTAACCATACAAATGATGTCATTTGAAATGACCGCGGCAAAAGCGCTGGCAGTGCTCTCTTACGCTGCCCAAAAGTCTACTCCTAGGCAAGCAGCTTCTAACCAAGGGATCACAATGAGAGCTTAGTGTAATATTTAGGTAGATCTGTGTTTTGCAAACGATTTTTTTGGTGGTTTTTCCATCTTTATAGGTCCTGTTATTCTTTTTCCTTCAACTGTAAGTGACATGGAAATTATTTCTTTCGTATCAAATGATGGATCTTTCTGCTTCTGAAATGTAGAGGGTTTCGCTTTAATTTCCATCCATTTAATTTTTTTCCATTTCATAAACAGAATATGCATACAAACACACACTAAAGAGGCTTTTGTGCATGCATATTCTGGAGTCAACTGACAGTTTCGTGAAGACTTCTGCGAATGCTATTAGACTAAAAATAAGTTCCTAAATGTACCTATCTTTATACACGTAAAATGTTAAACTAATCAGATTTAGATATAGATATCTTTATTTACATAAGGACAGACGGCTTCAACGGAGAGTATTTTTATTATGGGATGCTAAAGTATGGCAAGTAACAATAAACACTTCACAGATTTTTCCAGTGGAAATCTTAATTGCTTTGGAGATCTATAGACATCATGCGAAAAAAGACTGATGAAACCTAATTACAGATGCTTCACAGTTAAACTTAAACTTTCAGCTGTGCGCTGAATAATAAAAGCATTTTTTCTGTATTTTATTCATCATCCTTTCTTACTGAAGACCTAAACTTGAAAGATTCATTAATGTTTTCTATAATTATATGTGCTTTCAATAAAAATTTGTTTTTACTTGATATAATTACCATTTGCATCTAGTAATTGAAATAAATTTGCTTATGTAAATCAGAATACTTCTTAGTATATAAGCTACTTCTAATAGCCATGTAATTTTATGAAGTTCTTTATTTCTTTAAACCAGATCTTGTTTTCTAATTTGCATATGCCTAACATGCAAATTACTCATGTTCCCATATCTCACTAATGTTTTACTTAGTTTTAATTGCTAAACTTCTTTTCAAGTACTTTGCATGGGAGAGTTACACTGTCTTTCACACTTCTGGCAAATAGGATTTTATTTTATGAGCCTCTACATAATAAGGAGGCTTCCATTGAATCATGATTTGAAAAGCAGATTAGTAGCGAACCCTGCGCTACTCCTGTTCTTTCCTTCCAACAGAGTCCACACAGTAGCAGAGACAATAAATTTAGGTGTAATCCAGTGGTCTTTCTAATTACAGAAAGGAATATTTAATTTAAAAAAAAAAATGTTGCTGCTTTGTTTCCTGGATCTTCCACAGCGGCGTGGCTGTGTGCATGGCAGTGCACTGAAACTGATGCAGTCAACCGCTTGTTGATTTGTTTTCTTTTTACTTGTTGCGTATCAAGTGCTACTAATATAGTCACACAGCATAGTTGTTTGTAGATGGAATTTTTCGCTTACCAGTGCAGCAGGAAGTGAAACTGGGAGAAGACAGGCTGAGAAAGTTGGGGTGGTTTCGCCTGGAGAAGAGAAAGCTCTGGAAAGACCTTCTAGCAGCCTTCCAGCGGCTAAAGGGGCCTGCAAGAAAGCTGGAGAGGGGCTTTTGAGAAGGGCAGGTAGTGACTGGACATGGGGTAATGGCTTTAAACTAAAAGAAGATAGATTTTGATGCGATATAAGGAAGAGAGAAGCTGTGGGTGCCCCGTCCCTGGCAGTGTTCAAGGCCATGTTGGACGGGGCTCTGAGCAGCCTGGTCTGGTGTAAGGTGTCCCTACCCATGGCAGGGGGTTGATCTATATATTTCATCATTACCAGTCCCTTGCTAATTCTTTCTTACTCAATTCTATTTTTTATGGTCTTGTTTGACATATTTGGCAGCTTTGTTAATTAAGCAGAAGTTATCCCTGATTAATGTACTGTAAGCTGCTTCTGAAGCGCTATAAATAATGTGGTGATTAATTGCTGTATCCAAACGCAGTCATCCCTTAGCATACTTCACAGATGGATTGTTTTGGTGATGTCCCATTCTCATATGTATTAGCGACATTGATTGCAGAAAAATTTATCACTCAGTTTTTCTGTTTTCTTCCAAATAATTTCTCTGTTGGTCATTAGGACATTTGGTATAGAGATGCCATTTTGAAAATACAAATGTAACATTCCTGCGGATTCTGTGCAAGACTGAGCATTGCGGTTAGAAGAGAGTAACAGAATATGTCTGAGCTCTAGAATTTTCAACTTTCTTCAGCTTTTAAAAGAAGGTTTACTAACCACGCACAAAGGAAATATGCTCCTTAGAGGATAAGGACAAGATTTTAATCTCAGTTAGCAAAACTGCAGTTTTCATGGTTTTTTCTGGCAAATAAAGTGCAAAACATGCAGACAGAAGTGTGATTTTCTTTTTTTTTGAGTTGCTAATGTCCAGTTTGTGTCAGAGAAAAGGCTGAGTGTAATGCACCGAAAGCTTGTATTAATATTTCTGGATAAGTAATCTTTATTGTTTATTTGAGCTATTGATTTTAAACATATGAACTGGAAAGAGACTAATAGGCATAGTCAGCGAAGCTTTTCAGAGTTTGTCCCTTGCAGAAAAGGAATTCTCTGTAAACAGCAGAACTGTTCTACTTGCTTAACTATTTTGCTTCTACTAACATTAACAGAAAGTGAATTATCTGTTCCCACACCTGTGAATAGGGTGTTTTAAATTGCGTGTGTGTACGCATGCACACACACAGAAATCTGTGGGAAAGGGGTGGCACTTGGCAATATAGACAAATACAAAGCCCTGGCTTGAAATCAAAGATCTAACAGGGTAGTTGGACGTTTTCATGCAGGTACCCGATTAGAGTAACCTGCTGCAATGGCTCCTGTACGGGTGTGAGCACTTTATTGGTCATGGTTCTGGGGTGGCCAGAAAGGCCTGATGATCGGCTTCACAGTCCGCTGGGTCAGGCTCTGGCCACGTTTCAAGGACCACAGCAGTGAAACAATGTGGTTTGGAAATTTTGGACTGTTGCTCTGTGTGATAAAAGGTGTTTGTCCAGATGGGATCTCACTGAAAAACAACTCTATGGGTATATTGTTGAGGAGGGAGTTACGGCGGATTGTTATTTATAGGAAATTTCTAGTCTTGAATGCTTTGAATATCACCTTGCAGTTGATCTTACCTCATGCTTCTCAGCTAGAGCTCTGGGTCATGAGCAGTTTGTAGTAATAGTAATATAATAAAATAAAGCTTGTGTTACGACCTTGCTCAAGTAATCTTCAGTTTTAGGAATGCTTCAGGATTATTATTAGCTTATTGTATAAACATAAGGATTATCCCATTGTTTTAGAGAAGTTTTTGAAAATTTTTCATCTAACCCTCAATTTCCTCCTCAATTTTTCCAGAAACCCAGATGGTAAATCTAAGTGCCATCCCTGTTAAGAGCCTTGCTCATTCAGCAAGAAAAAATGTTATCCCCGGTCCAGACAGTGGACTGCTTTGTTTCTACATGGTCCTAATGATGACAGCGGGATTCTTAGCTGATAGGATGCTTTGTTTCTACATGGTCCTAATGATGACAGAGGGATTTTTAGCTGATAGGAAGAAATGGCTGACAATCTCAGCCCAATTGCCTTTAAGTAGTACAGTTTATTGTAGCCCATTAATACAGTTGTCTTGTTTCTAACATAAAAATAGTATTGATCACTCTCTCTTAAAAAGAAAAAAAAAGAAAATACTGACCTCTCTTTCAGCTTGTGGCTATTGAGTCATAAAGGTGATTGTCTCTCAATTTGGCGATTATCCTCACAGTCCAAATCTGTACCATAATCATCTTTTCTGCTAAGAGAGGAGAAATGTATTTCTGTAATGTCCTGGGTAATTCAGAGAGCAGAGGAAAATGAACTGCTGGCATGTTGTGGTGGTGTGGTTTTTTTTTTTTTAAGTGGTGATGGTTTTTTCCTTTACCATTTTGGTATTGTGTCTGTATTGATGTGCAGAATGCGTTACGTGAAAATGAAGAAGTTAATTCTTCCTGCCTTTGCAAGCACAAAAAACAGAGAGAAAAGTTAACATGGAAATCTTGGAGATTCTCAGTTTAATGATTTGTAAGCAAATTTAGGTGGTACGGCATTTAGAGTCGCCTCAGTTATCATTGATACTTCTAGCTGATCTATTCTTATCTTTAGTCAAATTATGTTAACGTGCTTTTTGTTATACAATATATGCAGAAGGATAAGCTAATTCCCATTTAAGTCAGTAGGAGCTGGAAAAGATCCCAGTCCTGCAAAGACTTGCTTATGTTCAAGTACGTAAGAAGTTCAGGTATGTACAGAGAAATCTGCACGTGTGTAGAAAAGGATGCACATACATAAGTCTTTACAGAATGGGAAATTGGGACGCTGAGACGTTCTTAACAGAGTCTGGAAGCTGATCTCAAGTTTTCACTTCTCTCTGTATGCTTGAAAAAGTATGCTGCCAGTGTTCCAAAAGTGTTTTCCCCCCATTTCAATAGACCTTACAACAGATACAGTAAATGCATAATTATATAGAGAAAAGATAAAAATAAAACATTCCATCAATTATTTCCTGAATTGATATCACCAATGTAGAGCTCTTTGTACATTTTAGAATCTGCCCTACATTTGAAAGTACTCTCATGCAGTATTTATTGTTGATGTTTATAGTGGACTAATGTACTTCTGTTCCTAAAGTGCAAACAGATAACCCTGAAAGCACCGGGAACAAAATATTTAAGAAAAATAATGTGTATATTATAGCATATTTATTTATATGCTCTTGTAGGCTTCAGGAAGATGTTCCCATACTCTTCACATGCCGTGTTTAGATCAGTAATTGAGGAAAACATCAAGTATAGCGTACATTCAAAGAAGGGCAGAGTATTTGCAAATGGGCATTGTGCTCAACCAAAACAATCTTCCTGTCTTCCCAGATGGCCTGCTCTTTCTAATAGGAATTAACCAGCTTAATAGGAGTTCAACTGGCAGGTATTTTTCACCAGTCCTCTGTTTCTATTGACCATTTTTCCAATTAGTGTTTTCATTGTGACCACAGGACAAAAGGCAGTTTCTTTGTCAGCCTCTATATAAGGCGGCAGAGGAAAATCTGAAATCTTAAGGAGAGTGCCGCTTTTCTGCTTCCCAAGCGAGATATATTGTCAGATATATCCTAGAAGTGAGCCCTAGAAATTGAAGTCTAAAATGACTTCAGTCATTTCGCAAGCTCTGCTTCTCACAAATAATGTCATGTGCTACCAAAAGTTTGAGAACTGAAATGTGAAATACTTGCTGAGAAGATGTCTTTCAGCTGAGGACAAAGCCATGAGAGCAATTACTAAACTAAGGGTATGAAGTGTCATATTTAGTGGGTAGGGAGATAACAGATTAACTATGAAGAATGACTTAGTGATTTGTAAGACTGTATCAAGGAGAAAAGGGCATGCAAGGACTTGGGACACATTATATGTAATTTCTGTACTGAATTGTACAAAAAGAAATGATGTGAATGCAGCTGATAGCTGCTAACTGTGAAATAGCATAGACAGGGCTGAATGTCCGAGGAGATAAAAACTCTTGAGTGCAGACCTCATGATCCTTGAAAAAAAGATGTTGTCCCATAATGCGAGTACCATTAAGAAATGAACAATATTACACTACTGCAGGAGGCAGGCTATCCATCAAAACATCTTGTCTTGTGGTGAGCTGCACCTTTGCAAGAGGTATTGTTTCACTGCACCTGTATTGGACATTAAGGGGTAATAAGGAATGTGGTATTTTGAAGATGTTCGCTTAGAGTCGCCAGTTGATCTTGTTACCTGAAATTGAAAATAACTCGTGGAACAGACAAAGTATGTTTAGAGAGGAGACGTTTTGTTCTGCTCAGGGCGTGAGGTGGAAGATTCCACAAATCAAGCACACCTACTGGGATTCTCCATTGGATATTTATGCACAAAAGTTGAAGTCCCACCTAGCTAATACGATTATTCTGCCTATCTAATACATACTCCTTGTGCTGAGCGAGCAAAGTCTTCTACACCTCCATGAATTGCTTATGCTGAGTGAGCAGTCTTCTATACCTGCCGCGGGGGTCCCAGGGGGTCTCCGGTAGTCGTCTGGGGAGGAATACCCCTACTCACCTTGTCCTTACATGGTTACTTGTTATCTGAGGACACCAGAGTTTTTGTTTTTAATTTGAATTCTTGTTTCACAGTCTCATAGCCTTGGTCGAGTTAGACATGTTCCTTGCCTGGAGCAGTGGTTGCTATTCAAATACCTTTAAGCATTATCTATGGAAACAGGCTGTGATACTGTAAGTATCTAAGATGCATAATCAAATAAGTCTCGAATGAGTTAACTGTTATCCTTAAGTTATAACCTCATTCTTGGCTCTTTGTTTGCCTCATTCTGTCACTTCTATGACGTTATTTCTGTTTAAACAATCAGTTTATATATATATATTATGTGTGCATTCAATAAGATAACAATCTCTGTCTCAAGAGATAAGTGCTATAATAAATTACAAGTTGATTTTCTTTTAGGGGTTTTTTGTGTGGTTTTTTGTTTGTTTTTTGGTGTTGGTGGTTTTTTGTTGGTTTGTGTGTTTGTGTTTTTTTTTTTTTTGTTTTTTTTGTTTTTTTTTTTAAATTAAGCTAGTATTTGATGATCTTAGTTTTGCTGCTCTGTGTTGATGTATACCTTAGGTGTTTCCTTGCAAGATTGGGGTTAAACTCCTCCTCTTGAAGGGATTCAGATCCTTCCCCTTACTGGCATAATTATATAAAATAATTGATTTTTCGTCTGCCATGTTGACAAATCTATTAAGCTTTTTAATTAACTGTTAAAAAATGTAGTTGTTTTAAGTGAATTGATGTTGTACACTCCAAACTATAGCAAATACTTTCCTAAAACCTGGACACATCTTTCTTTGCCAAGTGTCCTAATTTGTGCTCTAAAATGCAGTAGATATACTGTCAAATGTCTATATATTTTTTTAAATGCTCATCCAAAAAGAGGTGTTATATACTCACCTTTCTGAAATTTAGAATTCAAGGTCAAATTAATTTTAAATATGGTGTGGAAGGAAAGTTTTATTGAAAAGCTTTTATAAAGGTGACACCTTTTACAGTGGTCTGTTTAAATTGAAAGAATGTAAATTATACATTTCTGAGGGCATAAAAGTTTTGGCCACACTGCGTTGCTTGGAATAAGGACACTTAGTTTCTTTTGGAGGTGGGAATTTATTTTTTGCAGTACACTGTCAAAGAGTCAGTAAAACTCAATTTCAAGTCATATTTAATGCTTACTTTTTCAGTGTGTTTTGTTTTGTTTTTTTAATCTAATGGGCAGGTTAGTATAGCCTCTAGGAAAACTAAAATCCAATGACAATTGTTAAGACACATATAGAATCATTCTGTGGTGGAAGAAATTTACTTTCCATGGTGAAAAATATAGACCTGTAACTGGAATAAAATGTGTGCTTTTAAATATCTGATTAAAAACCAGTTCATTTCTGTATCTTATTTTCATTTTGGGGTAAACCACTCCTGAAACATTCCCCAGGTATGTCTGTAAGAAATGAAGAATCAAATCGTCATTATCTGCCTTACTTAAAATTTGGAGTAGCTAACTTGAATCATTGAGTTGTTCTTTTGACGTAAGTGGGATTATGTGCTTAAAATTAATCATGTCGTTATACGCTTTGTAGCGGAGTGATCTTAATTTGCAAGAACGCTGAAGTCTTCTGACTTTTAAAGGTGAAGTTCATATCCATTACTTATGTCTGTCACATAAATATGGAAAAAAAAGAGAAAAAATACCACAGCTGCAATGTTGGGTAACCCTTTCAAGTTTACACAGGAAGCCTGTAGCCCACTACTCGCTTTGTACGTGTATGGGTGCTCATGCTGGGTAGCCTCTGAGGAGAAAAAGGTATCAGCAGATCTGTGAGGAGACATGTTCTCCGAACTGAAGTGTTGCAATCAGTGAGAAGTTGTCTTTGTGTCTGCAGCACCCAGTCTTCATGTTACTGCTCTGTTTGGGGTGGGTTGACATCCACCAGCGCTCCCCCCCC